>JAYEPQ010000016.1:37738322-38033322 GCA_036321105.1 Dracaena cambodiana | reverse complement strand
CTTTACTACCGAATGAACCCCCCACCCCCATCCCATCGACCAGTGCGTGCCACCTTGAATGAACTAAGAAGAGAAATTGAGACATCCTTGCCAACACAAGTAATTAAATACAACTACTTTGTGTCGACAAATAGAGGGAAGGAGATGTACTTCTTCATTGTTTCTCATGTGATCGAGATGATCATGATGAGAATTCTCATGCATGAGATAGTAGATATCGTAATCCCACCCTTATCAATCAGCTGTGGTTTAATTTCAATTTTGGACTAGTGGCCGGAGAATAACATGATAATGAATTGCTATATATGCTGTCGGCAAAAATCAAGATATGATGAGTAAATATTGATATGAAACAGCTGATTGTTGAAGGACCCTTCCACTGCACCAAAACTCCGAAGTTGTAGCGAGGGTTTAGGAAAATTATTTTATATTTTAACACGCCCCCGCAAGTTGTTTTTTTGGGTAGAAACCTGGACTTTAGCGCAGTGAAATAATTTTTTAAAACCCACAATTAAATGCGTACCCAGCAGGAATCGAATTTGGGTTGATCAGAGCAACTCAGGTTCGATTTTGAAATTGCATGACTGATTACTCTCTCTCTCTCTGGCTCCCTTTCCTTTAATCCTTTCTCCTCGATCTCCTGCTGGTTATTGCATAATCCGTCCAGATTAATTAAGCCCAACTAGTAATGCAGCCCAACAAACATGGGGTGCCCGTCTTGCCTATGTTTGGAAGTTTTTAATGCAGATTTTAACGCAATATCAGTAATTGATGCTTAGGATCTATCTATCTATCGGATGTCATACGTCTGTTCAAAATTGAAATATCCAGAGACAACTACAATTTCTGCTCTTCAACGAATCCCCAACCATAATTAAAAGAGAGGGCGATCCAAGATTATTTCTCAACTCAAAGAAATTAAACCAGAACTAAAGTATCTTGAGAAATTATATATATATATATATATATATATATATATATATATATATATATATATATATATATAGAGGAAACGGGAAATACACCGGCGGTGAAGAGAGTTCCTTCACCGCCGCTTAGGTGGCCCAATAAAATTATAACACGGAGCGTCATTCAAGGTAACAAATAAATGAATTCTTTTAAATGACACCACGTGTAATAATTTTATTGGGCTACCTAAGCGGCGGTGCAGGAAACTTCCTCCACCGCCGGTGTATTTTCCGTTTTCTCATATATATATATATATATATATATATATATATATATATATATATATATATATATATTTTTTTTTTTTTTTCCGATAGATAAATTAAGAACTCGTCTTTACAGGCACTTTCTCTTCAAGGGCATAGACCCGAAATCTCGAGTCCGACCTTGTTTGCACGCTTCTCTCTCTCTCTCTGACTTGTTTTTTCTTAGTTTGCCCGAGCAATCTCTTGCTTTGGCACAAACGCTTCTCCTCTCTATTTCTTTATGCTCGGTGGCATTATTATTGCAAACAGAACAACAATTACACTGTGTGCTTGTTTTTGGTTTCGGAAACTAGGAGTGCGTACAAAATTTGGAGGGACCCTTTGTTGGGGTGGGGTCCTTATTCTGGGGGGTTCAAGTGGACCCCACTCTTCGTGGGCCAAAGGACTCTCTCTCTTGAAGAAGAGGGAAAAAAAAAAAAAAAAAAAATCTTAGCCTGCGCTGGGCTGTCAAATTGGTGGTATCAGCTCGCTTGGACCCGCATGGACGGAGCCTGAGCCGAGCAAGCTCTGGGCCTGCAGCAGACTCGGACCATTTCCAGGCTTATGTCTGCCAGCAAAGCAAGGCAGGGCATGATCGGGCCCGTGCCTAGATACAAGCTGTGTTTGTGCCCTGACTGGGAACTGCCAACGACTAATTTAACCACCGTTTGAGGGCATGCAAAATGTATTAATTACTCACTTTGTGCCTCGTTCTCTTCTTTTCTTTTTTTTTTTTCATAGTAATTCCAACTCTCTGTAAGCCCTCTCCTCAACTAACTCTCTCAATTCTTTCCACTCTGCTCTCTCTGTACTCATCATCAGTTTCAACTTGTAAGTCTGAGCGGCGATTGGAGCTGCTTATGTCTCTTAATTATTAGCTTGCAAATGTGAGATACTTCATTAATTTATTTTTAAGTGTTGCAAGTTAGTTTAGCTAATAAAATGGACGAACAATTCTAATGGAAATTAAATTCAATAATTATTTTAAAGATTTTTCTTTTAAAAAGCATTACGAATTAATCCTGATCATGTTGTATTGGGTGGGTATGTAAATATTTAATTAACTTTGTGTTAATTTTTTAAAGAAATTCATTGATCCTGAACCAAACCCCCCCAACCCACTTGCCATCCCTTTGTAACCTATGTAAAAATCACCCACAGAGAACAACAACCGAGGCCCTCGGGGTTGAGGTAAGTCTTACTAATTGTCTACATCATAGTATAACGTATATATTCACTCAAAATGATAAAAGTGATGTACAGGCAAATATATAATCATATGATCATATATATATATTTATCCCTGTGAAATGAATCAGCATGAAATGTACGTAGACCTACGATCTGTCATTACCGTCACCACATCAAGAATACAACATTTTGAGAAGAACGAACTGAATATCACCAATTTACACCAACTGACGAAAGTTATAGGAAAAGGGTGACATAAACAGGAGGAATATTGAAGTCTAAAGGAGGATTTATGCTGAAAAATATTGGAGCTAATTAGACATGCATATTATATATGCATGGTACGTAATATATATATATATATATATGTCTTGTTAGGGTTGGTAAGGGGAGTGAAGAGGAATGGGGAACATACACCTCTACCAAACACACAAAATTCAGTAGCAGTTTGAGAATATTTTTACCCCACCTACTATTTTAAAACAGATCGAAGATCACGTATTTTTTTTTTTTTTTTTCATCTTATTGGTAAGATGACAGGATACATATTTGATCCCAGCTTTGATCTTTAACTACTAGCTACTACTCTTCGAACACCTCATACTTATGCTCGGCCCCTAACTTCAATTGCCAAACAAAGTGAAGGATTATGAAAGTAAGGACGTACTGCAGGTTAAAGTTCTAAGTTCTACCAAAAAAAAAAAAAAAACAATTTAAAATGTGATCTTAGAGTAACGATTACCACTTAACTGATCTAACCTTCTATGTTTCTTATTTGGTAAGAACTAGCTAGCATAGCAGCTTCTATTTGCTAACCTCACGAACAATATGTAGAAATTTGATTAAAGCATTTCCTACTTATAAAGAAGGACATTAATGCTAGCCTGCTTCCCCTCTCCCCTCTATATTCGACATAAAATTAGATGGTTATTGTGAATAGTTTTGTAACAAATCCAACTAATTCTATGAGTAGTGATCTTATGTCTATTAAGTAATGAAAAAGAAAATTGCAAGTAGTATTACGGTCAAATTAGTCATGTTATCACTTGTCAAAGCGAAGTGTTGCATTGCACATAGATACAAGAATTTTACAAGAATTAATATGATTCCTAGCATACAAATTGGGCGATCTATTCTTTGTGATCTGGCATGAAATCAAGTATAGATAGCTAGCTAGAAGTCCTAGCTACACTATACAACAAACACCAGCAACAAATTCTTGGGTTCAGCTGCATAAACCCTCTTTTTCTCAAGGGAAGGTCTTGCTCAGATTTCGAGGAGTGGTTTCTTATTGTATTTCAGTTCCATAAATATATATACATATATGATAACAAATGAGACTGAAAACAAAGTACTACATACAAGAAATGCACATGTATGCCATTATCATATGCTCATCCATAGAGCTAGGTTACATGGCATGTTAGCAAAATTTCATCATATTACTTCCGTAGAGCTAGCTAGCTGTACAAGATTGATTTTTAGAGAGTAAGAAGAGTCACATCCAATGCACAAATTGAGTAACCTGACATTTCTGAAGTAGCTAGGGAGAATCTTTACAGAGTTCACTCACACAGGTACACCTGTAAACTTTCACTTCATCTATGAAAGTATGAATAATGGGGGGTCTTCTGCCAAAATGAAGTAAACAAGACAGATATTTTCCTGCTATTTGTATCCATTTGACAGCAACTATATATCTATAAAAATGAAAACTTTCCTTCCCAAGGATTGATTTCAATCATTAATTCAAATGTATATTAGCAAATGTGCCCCAGTTTTTCTAAATTAATCCCTGTAATCTCTACTTTCATAACAATAGATCATGAGTACTGCATGTGATGAGAGTTAGAACTAAATTGAACATGTGCTTAAATATTAATATTATCTCAAGAAAAATGTGTTTAAATATTAATGTTATCACAAGAAAAATGTGTTTAATTGGACAGTGCAATTACGTTTGTAGTAAGTAAGTAGTTAATTAGGCAGCTGCAAGGAGCAAAAATTTCCATTGATGAGTCAAAGAATCCATATCTAGATTTAAAAAAAAAAAAATAACATTACAGGATGAAAGGAATTAAACGTTATAGCTCGGTTAATCCTTTAATACCTCTAGCTTCCCTCAAAAACAAAATTCATTCAAGAATATATATTCTCAATTTTTTTTTTTTTTAAAATCACGGATAATTAAAACATCCTAATTAAAGACTTCACACCTTGGCATCTTGATCTTGGAGATTGAATATTCCCAGTGACCAAGATTCTCTTCAAGTCCCTGCATGGAGGGTAAGATCTTATCAACATCAAATTGAACACAAACACATTAACAAATGAATCATTAGCTAGAAATGTTGGAAAGAGAATTAATTTCTAGGATACAAAACTTTTCTGAATCATTAGCTAGTATGGCCTAGATCTTTCACTCAAAACAAACACCAAAGCCTTCAAGTAATCACTAATTACCATCAAAAGGAAACAAATTTAAGAAGGATAGCTATAATAGCCAGCCCCCTTCATCAAAATGGGCCATGATAGCTTACCTAGAGACATGAGCATACATGTGTTAAGAGCTAACTAGAATCACAATCAACACAAAACATGAAATGATTACAATGAATCTATGTCATCTAAATCAAGAAGATCTAGAAAGAGTTAATAATAGGTAGGGGAGAGAGAGAGAGAGAGAGAGAGAGAGAGAGAGAGAGAGAGAGAGGGTATGCTTGGCTCCTCGCACGCCACCCATAGTAGCCAATCTTGATGCCCCCATGAGATTTGGTCTATACGTGTGGCATACAGGGAGCCAGGCACAACCCATGCCACCTTCCTCTTCATTAATCCTCCTCCTCCTCCTCCTTCTTCTTCTTAAACCAAGCAAACCCTAGGGAGAGAAAGAGAGAAAGATCTGAATTTCTTAGAGAGAGAGAGAGAGAGAGAAGTTTCTCCTTTTAATCTTGGAGAGAGAGAGAGAGAGAGAGAGTAAGAGTAAGAGAAATGGCATGTTAACTAGGTATGCTTGGTTCCATGCACGCCACCCACAATATCCAATCTAGCCTTTGATCACCATGAGATTGATCTATATGTGTGGCATACAGGGAACCAGGCACAACCCCCTATTCATTTCCTCCCCTATCTCACTCTCACTTTCTCTCTACTACTCTCTAAGTTTCTAGAGAGAGAGAAAGAGAGACAATAGAGATGGATTGAGAAAGAAAGAGCTCATGGACAAGAAAGAAAGAGACCCACATGGAGAAAGAGAAAGTAAAGAAGAAAGCTACTACTCCCTCCTACCTCCTCACTCTCCTCCTCCCATATTCTCTCTTCTTTTGAGAGAGAGAGAGAGAGAGCATGCAAGAAAGAGATGGGCCAAGGGAGTGAGGTGATGGAGGATTTATAGGCTCAAGGACAAGATTTTCTTTTGAAATAACACACACACACAAAAATAAATAAATAAAATAAAATTCAGAATTACTTTCTTTATTTCACATCCCTTCTCTTTCCTTACTTGCCAAACCCCATTCCAAACCCTAGACAGCTAGCTGGGTGTTGCTAGTCTTGTGCTCTTTAATCTCACTGTGGGGGGGGAGAGAGAGAGAGAGCAAAGATGAAAAAAAAAATGATTAAAAAGAAAGAAAGAAAGAAAAATCACCGTCGTTAAATAAAGGAGGGAGAAGGGGATGGGATGTCATAGCTAGCACTTTCTCTGCTGGACCATGATTTTGTCTTGGTGTGCTTGGAATTAACCTAGATTCTTTCAAGCCAACCCCATCCCACCAATCAACCTCTTAAATATCATAATTTTCATTAATAAATATATATTAGTAAATTAATAATATATTTCTATTTTTTAATCTTTTGTTCTCACCCTTTCCATTTATAAACTTCTCTCCTCACGTGATTTTATAATTTATATTGAAGATTAAATTGGAAACTCAAATGGATCTGCATTTCTCTTTGCAACTCATGCTGATTACTGTCATATGGGATACATTGCATGCATGCACTCTCCATCTCCCCTTGAAAGAAAATAAAAAAGTTGTTAATGGGACTAACTGATTTATTATACAAATTTCAAATGTTTTTTAATTTTTAATTAGTGTTATAGGATCCCCTCCACCTCCAGTAAAAATAGTCGACATAATTAACTTGATTTATGTGAACTCCTTGTTTATCATCACCTACTTACAAATTGTCCAATAAAATCTTCCAAAGGAGAGAACTACAAAGATGATCTTAGATTTATGGATTACCATCAACTGAATCTCATTATTTTTCTTTATATTGCCCTTGTTTCATTAGAGGAGCTTAACATAGCTACTGTCTCTCATTGTTTCATATTTAATAGATTTGCATATATAGTCCTCTATTATTGTGTTATCTTGCTTTCTATCAATCTAGCCAGTGGGATCCTGTGTTGTAAATAGAATAATATCTCAAATGAGTAAATGTGTTGATATAGCGTTCTGATACCGAATTTTTAGTAGATCATGTTATATCTCCCTTGATATTGAAGACAAGATTTTGGACTCAAGTCTCACTATATCCGTTAAATATGATCACTTATTAATAAATGGAGCAATATTATATAATTTGCAGTAAAAGACATCAAGCCTATAAATATATTAATTCCAAAGCTGTGATCTCAGTATTTTAGTCTCTCTCTCCTGATCGAAAAGCTAATTTATCACATTTTTTTCCTTCTAATGGAGTAAAAGGAAAAGCATACCTTCAACTGTTAGATTCTCTTTTCCCCGTAAAAACAACTGTTGATTATTTGAAACGTATTTGGACGGAATAGTCTCGGCACTTGACTCTAGCTCTAACCCTAATTCTAATATTCCTTAGTAGGGCTTCAATAATTTCTACTACTACAACAACAACAACTAAGCCTTTTAACCCAAGTATTTGGGGTAGGCTAAATGAACAAAAAAATAAATAAATCACTCCGGATCGATCACTTTGATATTCCTTCTCCATTCATTTCTATCAAGTAATATCTTCATATTTAAACCTCTAAACTCCATATCTTTGCGTATCACCTCCATCCATATTTTCTTCGGTCTTTCCGTCGTTCTTTTAACTTGTCCAACATTGATAAACTCCCCTTCTCGAATTGGTGCACTTATAGACTTACGTTGCACATGACCAAACCATCGTAAGCGATTTTCCCGCATCTTCTCATCGATGGAAACTACATTTATTTTAACACGAATATCTTCATTTCTCACTTTATCTCTCCTAGTGTTGCCGCACATCCAACGGAGTATGCATATCTCTGCTACGCTTATCTTTTGTGAATGACGTTTTTTTATAGCCTAACATTCCGTGCCATATAATAAAGCTGGTCTAATAGCGGTCCTATAAAATTTTCTTTTCAATCTTAACAGAATGTTACGGTCTTTCAACCAGTCAGTTTGTATCATATTGTTAATATCATTATCAATCTCTCCATCATTCTAAATAATAGAACCCAAATACCTAAAGTGACTGCTCATTTGTATCTCTTGCCCATCTAGTTTAACATCATTATAGTTTATGGTTCATCGTTTACTAAATTTGCACTTTAATGTGTGCCTCCATAACTCTATTTTGGCATTTACCCCTGCTCTTTTCTCATCAACTAAGATAATATCATCAGCAAATAATATACACCAAGGTATCTCATTCTGAATAGTTTTAATAAGCTCATCCATCACCATAGCAAATAAGAATGGGCTCAATGCAGATTCTTGATGCAGTCCAATTGTGATAGAAAAATTACTTGTTAAACCACCACATGTTCTGACATTGGTCATTACTCCATTATACATGTCCTTAATTATATCGATATACTTGATGGGAACTCTTTTCTTCATTAGTGTCCACCAAAGTATCTCTCGTGGAATCTTATCATAGGTTTTCTCAAGTCAACAAATACCATATACAAATCTCTATTTCTCTCTCGGAATCGCTCTATAAGTTGACGAAGTAAATGAATAGTTTGTCGTCGATCGTCCCGCCATAAATTTAAACTGGTTCTCTGATACTTTAATAGTTTGTCGCAATCTATATTCAATTACCCTTTCTCAAATCTTCATAGTGTAACACATGAGTTTTATTCCCTAATAGTTAGAATAATTCTGAATGTTGTCTTTGTTCTTATACAGAGATACTAGGGTACTTTTCCTCCATTCATTTGGTATTTTCTTAGTTTGTCAAATCTTGTTAAAAAGATCTGTTAGCCACCATACCAATCCCTTCTAAGTATCTCCATACCTCTATAAGAATCTCATCTGGACCAATAGTTTTTCTTGATTTCATTCTCTTCAAAACCTCTTTTACTCCAGATTCTTTAATTATGTGCATAAAACTACGATTCATATCCTCACATTGAATAGTAAGATCTCCCAAATCTTGAATAAAACTACCATTATATAATCTATCAAAATAATTTTTTCATTTTTCTTTAATCTTTTCATCTCGAACTAGAACCGTCTGATCCTCATTTTTAATAAACTTTATAGTACATAAGTTTTTAGACTTTCTCTCTTTTATTTGAATATATATATATATATATATATATATATATATATATCATTTTTTGCCTCTTTATTATCCAATTTCTCGTACACTTGTTTATATAATTTAGTTTTTGCATCCCGAACAATTTTTTTAGCCTCCTTCTTTACTAGTTTATACTTCTCAAAACTTATTCCATTATTATTGTTATTATTCAAATCTCTATAAATATCTCGCTTAATATTAATAGCATTTTTTACCTCTTCATTCCACCATGATGTATCCTTATATGGTTGAGCACCGCCCCTCAACTCACCAAATATATCTTTAGTTATCTTTTTAATGCAGCTTGCCATTTTGTTCCATGTTATATTAGAATCATCATGGTCCCACCAATCTGCTTCTTGTACTACTCTATCTACAAAAAATTTTGATTACCTTCTAATCGTCACCACTTAATTTTAGGATCTAACTTACACTTAATTTTTCTAAGTTTCTGTCTAATCTGAATATCTAAAACTAAGAGTTTATGTTAGGTAACTACACTCTCACCTAGCAGTACCTTACAATCGATACAATTAGCTCTATCTACCATTCTAATTAAAAAGAAATCTATTTGGCTTGCATTCGATTCACTTTTAAAAGTAACTAAGTGAGAAACTCTCTTTTTAAACCAAGTATTCGCTAAAATTAAATCATAAGACAAAGCAAAATTTAGAATTGAGTTACATGCTTCATTTCTAGCTTTAATAATTTCTAATAACAAAAATATTGAACTATATATTCCTTAGTGGTATTCACTTATATGGCAGTGGAAGGAGATATATTGGCAAGATATTACCTCCAAATCTCTAAGAAGTATGATCAATAATAAATATAACAAAACAACATCTTCTGTAGCAAAAACATTATATTCATGTACTAAACTCTTAGGTATAATGAAAAGAAAAGGTTATAGATGATTCAATGCAAATTCCCAAAGAAAACTAGTAACATCTTTTTCTTATTGGATCAGTACCAAAGTCATATCTGAAACTAAATGCATATTTTAGTTAAACGTAAGTTTTCCTTGCTAATCTAGTCAAAAGTACATTATCAGTTTTGGATCTTGAATGGATACTGTCTGACCCTTTAACCCTCCCTAGCTAACCCTAACCCCAACTACCCTTAATTGCCGGATCAATGGTTTAGATTTCACCTAATTAGCCAATGTATGAAATAATAGTATCACGCGCTTAGCAATTTTAGACGCAAGTCATGAGGAATGCGTGATTTGTAAAAAAAATAATAATCATGTACTATATGTAATTTACGTTTGATGTGGCATGAAAAATCCATATATATTGATAGATAAGTATAGAATTTCCAATTTTAATCCCTTGTAGATTTGAGAAATTTGATAGAAGTTAATATATATTATTTGTTACTTTCCAGCTACAAGAGCTAGAGTCGGGATTCTGTACTAATCCACTGCTATAAGTTTACATTAAATTGTAGCAAAGATAAAAATAGATTTGATAAAACCTAAACATGTAAGCTCAACAACGTATCTATGTCAGGTGATTTGAACATATTTATATGCCTTTCTGAAATCATGGTCAATAAAACATAAGTTCTACCAAAACTTAACGCATCTCTTTATCTACTATATATTTTTTCCGTTTTATTTTTCTTTTCTGAACATAAGACCTCATAGTATATATCTAATTTTTCTCAACTTGAGTGCTTGTCGCTAACCTCATCGGATGTTTAGAACTATATATGCTTGCGTTAATGCAAAACACACAATAAATTTATCCAACTTCTATTGAAGAAAGACAAACACTTAAATTGGAGTCTAAACTTTTTTCCATTTACTTTCATTTTATTCTCTGAATTGAAGACAAATTAGGAGTTAATATAGGACAAACATTTTTCATGTGCTTTCATGTTTTTTTTTCCGTCAATTATCAAGAGAATGTGTGGAAGAGGTTTTTGTGTGATCATCGTGAGTGAAACTTATCTTTTATCAACATCAACTCTTTTCAATTTTTTATAAGTGTCGAATTCAATTTCAGTTGAGATTCAATTTAAAAAATGTTGTAAAAACTATATATATGAGTTTTATTGGAAAAAGAAAAAAGATTGAAAATTAATGATGCAGTTGGTGCTTGCTCACCAGATGTCATGGTATTGGATACGTTGTTAGCAAAGGTGAAGAAAAACCAAGAGAAAAATAAATAAATTTCATTAATATCAATGACAATGCTGCAAAAATGCTAATTAATTAAGTGCTTGACAAGATCAAATTAAGTGTATTTTGTACTTTTTATGTAAACTAATTAACTATGATGGTTTATATGTTAGTTCTAGAAGAAAGCTTTACACAAAAGTTGTTTGTTCCTTCTCCTTTGGATTTCGATTTGGTGATTTGTGACAACAATCCCAACCCCACCCCCAACCCCCCCTACGTGAAGGGGTTGTTCCTTGGCATTCCTTTAGGCTTAGGGGCTCACCAGGAAGCAAATAATGCACATTTTAGTGTTGTTGATATTATGGCATTTCATACAAACTAACCAGCCTTTGATAAATACTTTTGTTATGGCTACTTGGGTTATTCGAGATTCTTATTTATGTCATATAATTTCTAATGACCAGTTATTCATTAGAATTTTTTTTTTTTTTTTAAATGTTCTCATTGCCAATAGCAAGAAGGAAAACTGGCAATTTAGCAAAGTAATGTCCTTCACTCTTTCAATAAAATATTTTTTAGGCTATAAAATTGGAGAAGAAAATTTCTTGATTTTTGATACAACCATATGATCAACTATAGTGAACTGTTTGTACAGACCCTAGCTATATGATCAACGATCAAGAGTATTAACACATATAATATATATATGTCTAATCCAAATAATTAAGTTGGAGAATGATAATCTAAGTAGGGCAATCATATAATACTCTCATCTGTCATACTAAGATAATCCCCATTTTAATCATGCCTAAATTCAAGTAGGTATTGATTGATGTGTTATATCTTTCTTAAACTAATAATTAGGTATTGATTGATGTTTCTACAATAATTATGGCTTTTATATTCATATGTGTGCATGAAAACAATTAATTTGGGTTTTCTTCATCAATTTCAAACTCATACTATTCCTAATTAAGATTTCTCTTCTGTTCAGAAGTTGAAACATTTTTGTCTAGACTTATATATTCCATGGCCCCGTATGACGGTGATTTCAGGGACAAGATCTTTGGCTTGATCCTTGGTTTGTTCTGTAACCATTTTTGTTATTTTGTTTCCTTGTAATGGAACCAAATCTCTATACACATTAGAGAATAATTTGACATTTTTGTATGTTTTTATTAATGTGTGCTCATGTTGTATCGCAGTTTCCAATGATAGCAGAGGCAGAGTCTCCAACTCAAGCATTGGAATTAATCAAAGGATTATAGCTAGCGTTGCTTGTTACCAACAAAAACCATTTTATGCCAAAACTTCTTTGTTTGTTATTTTAACCTAATCCTAGAAATTCAAGTGATCAAAGCCCCCACATTATAGACAATTCAGAAGAACCCCAAAAGAAGTTAACACATATCCTAAGAATTTCTTTATTTCTCCCATCAGCACCAAATTTAAAACTAATGTTCATAAAAATGTCTTATTTGGTGCTATTAATTAATTGTCTCAACATGTGATCACTAGAGTTCATTTAAACAAACAATAACAATAATCATGAAAAAAAAAAGTTGGAAGTTATATCTACTACATATGTTCTCGTCTAAAGTAAATAATAGTTCGACAAAAAGCATGAGAATTATGAAGTTCAATATAAAAAATAAAAAAAAATATCAAACATATTGAAGTAGATTATTGGAGTACCAAACAAGGCATATATAATCTCAATTCTCAAAGAACTTTGCCCAATAATACCTCCCAGAGACTTTTATGTAATGTACTGCTACTAGCTAGTAGCTTGTTTCGAGGATTTCTTTTTAATGTAAGCAATATGGATGCATGCATCGTTTAGCCCAGAAAAAAAATATTAGATAATTAATCATGCTACAACCTAGCTGGTTCCTAAAGAAAGAAGGAAAAAAGTCACCTTGCCACAATCTCTAACATAGGCAATGTAGGTTATATACAGTGTGTACTTGAAGAACTTGATGTACCCTATAACTAAACAAGATGCATGAAGAATTCTGTAGGAATCAAGAGACAAGTAAGAACATCCAAGTGAAACATATATATATCAACATGTGACCATGGGATCATTCATGTGCATGCTAGCTAGCTAGAGTAATATATATATATATATATATATAGAGAGAGAGAGAGAGAGAGAGAGAGAGAGAATGTGACAGGTAACAAGATCCAAAGTGCCAGATGTGAAAAGAATGTTGGCATGAGATGGCTAGCCAAGTCTCCACTCCGTGCACTTGGCATGGATTTAGTGCTTGGGAGCTTGTCAATTTGGATGGGTTTGAAGAATATTGCTCAACTGATCCCCTTCCCCATTCATCATCATCATAGAAAACTGTCTCACAAGATCAAGAGTCTTTTGCTTGCTTTCTTTGATCATGATTTATCAAATTGGACGCAACAAAAATTATGAACTAGCATAACTTGGCTTATTGGTAATATTTTTGCAAATAAAGTGGGCGACTTTAGCAGACTGGGTGATGAGAAATATGTGACACGGAGCTCCCGCAACCAATTCAGGAGTACGCAATCTCTCAAGTGTCGCCTATACAAGCAATATAAGCGTCAAGGGGGTTGAGTAAGGTATAGATAATAATGAAACTTACTCATTTGTTTCCCTTTATGCATAATAATGCATAATAGTTGGTTGATTTAGAGTTTCGAGTCTTGGTAAGTCTAGTAATTTCTTACGGTAACAGATTACATAGTAACTTACATCATGAAAGTTATATACAAAATTTAAGGTCACCCATGATATTTACATTCTTTAAAAATATCATGGACGAAATCAATTATAATTGATGAGCCAGCCTTCTGATCTCTTTAAAGTTATAAACTATAACAATTTCCTTTTAAAAGATAAAAAAAAAAAATCATTTATGCCATCTAAGTTTTAAATATAACTATCAGATGCTCTTTAAGATTTATTTAAAAATTAAAAAATTAGTTAGAATAGAAATTAAACTACCATGTAATAGCATGATTAAAATAATTTTATTTTTACTTTTTTAACTTTCTTCATCAAAAGGTGTAAAGATAATTTTTGCAACTACATTGGTTAACAAAATGTTATGCCAACATTGATCAACCTTTAAAGTAGCTAATCAAACCTAATTATATAATAAAATAATATTAAAAAAAGATTCGGAATCAACAAAAGAAAGAGCCAGTCCATCAAATCCCAGACGGAAAAAAAAAAAAAAAACAAAACAAAACAAAAAAGTTACATAAAATCATATTAAATTCCCATATAATTTAATCAAACTTTTAGCAGAGAATATTGGCTTTTTTTCCATTTCTTTGCTAACGATGCGCACGCGTGAAAAAAATGCGCCATTTTCAATTTTCTACAAATTAAGTTATTTTATTTATTTTATGTAACAGTAATTCTTTCTTTCATTATTTTTCGTTATTTCTAGTATTTTATATATTTAAATTTTTTATTGTGGTTTTGGAGTTTGACTTTGACTGGGGAATCGAATCATTGAACTTGGAACTCGGGAGGACAAAGGAACCGCTCAGTCGCACGTGCGAGACACGGCTGGCTAGCTAACTAATGTTTTGGTGTCACCATTTTAATTTTAATTTTAACTTTCAAGGAAACTTGTACTTTTATACAGGGACTTAAAACTAATTATATTTTTAATAAATTCGGTATTTTTCGTACTTCTTTTAAAACTCTAATTATATTATCATTAGTAAATCTCAACCCATGCAAATACGATTGCTGCAATTTCTATTACTCTAATTTTACTAGCAGTAACTCGAATTGCAATTGCAACTTACAATATTACTTACAGGCATCCAAACAGTCCCGACATACAAATGCAACTGCAAATGAAAAGCGTAATGAAATGTTATGAGTAGCCATCACTAGCTCCCATGCTTTTTTCAAATTAAAAGTAACCCTTTTGAAGACTTGTTTGCGAGTCAAAAGTCTTTCCCAAAAGGGGTCAACTTAACGATGGGTTGGGCTTTTGGCCTTTTTTTCTACTTAAGACCAAATGAATCACTCGTTACTCTCAAAAGTCTAAGCCTACCAAACCACAAACAAAACTCCCACCAACCAATGCAAATGCTTTCCTCCAACTTAATGAAGCTTAGTAGTGAGTGGGATCTCCGTTTAATGGTGTGATTCTCTTCTGTTTCATGTAGCATGCTCCAAATATTTAGAATAACAGACTTGGTTATTATTGTTGTTGTTGGGTTTCTTGCGGCTTTCTACCTAATTTGAAATTGTACGGTTTTATTGCAATATGTGTTATTTTGACTTTGCATCTTTTTTTGACTAAAAGGTAAGGCTTTGTTTTTGATTGTGGAAGAATTGTGATCCGTTCTCTCTTGGGAAGTAAGAAATACCTAATTTGAAATTGTACGGTTTTATTGCAACATGTGTTATTTTGACTTTGCATCTTATTTTGACTAAAAGGTAAGGCTTTGTTTTTGATTATTGAAGAATTGTGATCCGTTCTCTCTTGGGAAGTAAGAAATACTAATATTTAATAATAATATATTATACTTTTTAATAATTTATACAAAAGTATATGGATGCAAACCATTAAAAAGTATTTTAATTATATTTTTTATATTTATTGTGTGTGTTTATAAATGGCCCAAACTACGGCCCAAGCCTGACCAACCACGCTCGATGCTTGGGCTTAGTCGAGGCCGCCCGATGTGAGATGGGCTAGAGAGCCTAGACTACTCAGAAAATGAACACTGGGCTTTATAACTAGGCTAGGCCCACAATTGTCGCAAAATGGGGAGGCCAGCTTCGTAACCGCCAAATAACTGTCAACTGTATCTAAAACAGGGGAAGGTACAGTCCAAACAGAGAGCCGAGTGTACCAAAGTGCAATGGCGAACTCAACAAAGGTCGTCAATCTTTAGATTTCTCCCCCCATTAACTTGCCCTCTTCTCAATTCCATCACCAAATCTATCAACCTCTCTCTCGATTCATCAGCAACACAGACCCAAGCAGCAGAGTTGCACCATTGCGATGATGAAGAGCTCAGGCAAGCAACAGGTCAGTTTCTCAATCTTTAATCTTCTTATTATGTGCGAACATACCGAAAGTATTGCATGCTTACTGTTCGTTACTCGGTCCAACATCTCCAGAAGAGAGATCAGCTGCAAGTTGAAGGTACATTCAGAAGAACAGATTCGGCCAACTCAAGTCGAAGGAACAAGCACAATCCGCTCGAAGATGAAAGCAGATCAGGCCGGTCCCGGTCCTTATCGGACATTTGGGAGCTCGAGTCTAAACAAAGCATGCCATGTATCTTAGAAGATGAGAGGCGGGTGACTGAGAGAGCAGCTCTGGACAATGAGATCAAACTAGGTGACGTCGCACTGATAGATGATGATAATGAGGAAATATTTAGTGGTAGCAAGAAGAAAGTTGATGTTCGCACGCCTCAATGTGCAGCGTTGTACTATCTTGGGAACTTATTGCACAGTGATGCATCGGTTTTATGCCAGAGCATGGACAAACTGGATCAGTATCTCAAGGCTTGCAAGGATACCATCAGAGCCGGCGTCCCTGGAATTTACTTGCATGTTGTGATAAGCCAGGATGCTACGAGTAATCTTATAATACTTCTCCTATTAGGCTATTACCATTATCAATATATATCCTATATAGTTTTACGCATGTTTTCTCATGATTTTGTGAAAACTTTGTTGGTTGCAGATGTGGGATGTTTTGTTTGCTCCATAATGTATGCATTTTGCTTGAGTGAAACTCGAAAAAATAGCCAGTCTTGCACCGTGCCTGTAATCAGCATGAAACGAGCAGATTTAAGCGCTCGTGCTGAGCTCAAATGGTTGGTTAAGTCATGCGGGATGGACGAATCAAATTTGATTTTCATTGATGAGGTACTCTATATATTCACCTATTTAATTACTGATGGCTCTCTACATAGTAAATACTTCACGTTTCGTTGAGTCAAAAACACACCCAGTCTTCAAACTAAAAAAAAATGGCATGAGAAAGCACAAGTTTGTCTCATATCACTAAAATTTAGTATGGTGGATGTATTCATGCTCTTGATCACTCTGAAGATTCTGTCATAGATTGTGGTTGAAGATCAATACTAGCTGGCCACCTGATGCCAAACTAATTGCATGACTGAATATATATATTCTCAACAACAAGCAGGTTGAACTATCCTATTACGACCAATTCGGAGCTCTGAAGATAGTACTAGTTAATGGTAACAAGCTCCCTGCCAAGCAAGAGGTATTCGATCATTTAACTAATGCTTCTTACTATTATATCAGAGTATCTCTTATAACCCTTTATCCGACAAAACTCTCTTTGTTTAACTAGGGACTAAAGGACTCCGTGATTGAAATATTCTACTGCAGAGAGGTGTGTTTGTTATCTCAGCAACCAGACACAGATAATCCTGTTATTTATCTTGAACACCATAATTTTTCTTACTTTCTATTTGGGTTTTGATGTATAGGTTGATCTACAATATCCTCGTGTTGAAGAAATAACCATGGCTGAGGTACCTAAATATAACTGTTTCTTCAAACGCTCGCCAATAAAACACTCCTTTGAGGAATTAGGAATGCCATCTATCTTTTTCTTTATGTCGTTAATTATGGTGAAATTTTCCCTTTTCTAATGAGACAGGACTGTTCCAGTTGCACCCTTCTCGCCGAAATGTTTTTGGAGACATTTCCAGAAATCCTTGCTGGCCGCGGATTTTCTAGACTTCTGGTAACATATTTGCATATATCACTGTAATTTGCCTGTTCTTATTTTATAACTAGTTGTTGGTATTTTTTATTTTTTATTTTTTCTTTTTGATTCAGTTATCGGGTATCCTTCTGGACACAGAGAACCTGACTAATGCTTGTTGCACGGCCAAAGATAAATACATGACAACATTATTGCTTAAAGGAGCTGGTCGATTTGGGTGTTACGGGCTTTATGAATTATGTAAGTTTTCAAAAACATTATTTTACATTGGTTTTTTTAATTGCCAGAATAAATCATTAAGAAAAAAGCCTAATGGTTGCATAGAGCTTCATATTTCAGAAGTAATCATGTAACTATCTTTTATTTGTCATATCATTTTATCAATGAATCGTTTCCTTTGATAAAAATTGACATTGTTGCTCCCACTATATATCTTGCTTACAACATCTGTTGTGTATCTGTATTCATGCAGTAAAGCACAAGATGCATGATGTCACTGATCTAAACGTGAAGGATATACTTGGTAGAGAATTTAAAAAGTGGACTAGAGTTGCAGGTAATATTTTTCACGTATCAAAATGGAGTCTTATTGAACATATGATACTTACAAGTATATGAAATATAATACCTTGATATATTAACCTCAATGTTCTATGATGGGAAAATTTTCATGGACACATATAATTGTGTATTGATAAGAAAATTAAAAAAAAAAGATTGGAGTGGTGTTTCTTGTCTTAAATTTATCTTTCTGCTCCCTGCAGTATTATTTTGAAAGATTTGACTATTCGATATCTCACATTCCTTGTGATGATTACTTCGCTATGTATGTGATATTGTGATCAGGAAAGCCTAATAGCACCGGCTCTAGATTAACCATTTCACACATTGGCATGAGTGTCATAGGAATTTCACTTGAGCAACTTCTTTCTCATGAAGCATCGGCCGTACAAGCAATACTTTTATTTCAAGGTATGAAAAGAAAATTTAAAAAGAAATCGTATTAATTTCATGTTTATTCTATGGAATACTGGAGTATATATATATAGAGAATTCGTTATGCCAGTAATAATTGATAGCGACAATTTCATTCCTTAGAATCAGAGAAGTTGCAGCTATTCATGGTTGTCTCAGGATATAATGATGATCAAAACAACTTCAAGGTGCGAAACATTACATAAGTAGTTACTTATCTAGCAATCTTTTGTTGTGAGTATCTAACAGAACCATGCATGCATTTTTGTTTCAGAGGGAGATCTTGGTCTCTGCCCAAACTGCAGAGCTGATGAGAAAATTCTATCACTTTTTCGATATAAATGGCACACATCTTCCCCTCAAAGCTCTGGACCAACTAGGTCAGTACGTAATTCCGTTACAGTATTGATCAACATTATGCAACTCTTAACAAGCTCAGATATATATGACTGCTTCCTTCATCTGTCAGGTTCAAAAGAAGAGCTCAGAGCATTCGAGATTAACAACAAATTGACGTCGAGGAGGACCATAGAGCGACTATTGGAAGAGTTTGGCGGCGTACTGAGGAAAAATTAGCACCCATACATACTTTGTTCTGAAAATTGCTTTTAAAAACCTTGATTTGGATTCTTTCATATATAATTTAGCTAAATAAGTACACCACTTCTACCTTGCTCAGCTGGCAAGCACATTAAGGTTGTAAAATTTGATATTAATCATATTGATGCAGGTATTGGGCTTGTAGCTATAAATTAAATATATATGGCCCAGTCTAAATTGAGCAAGATCTGGCATTTGGGACTGTCCTCAACAGTAACACTAACTAGCGTTCTAAAATAAATGTGTGTGCTTTATATGAACAATGCTCTCGTGGTATTCAAATCATCATACGCCAACCCAAGAGGACGATCGAGCACCATAATTTGAAGCTGTTTCGTTTCCTTGGCACACTTAGAAACTAACCTCCCATTCAATAAGTTAATGGAATACGAAGATATTAGTCTACCGTCTTTAATTAAAAAAAAAAAAAAATCCTAGAAGTTAAGCAGAGTATATAGCATTTTAAGAGAACCAACCAAACCAATTGAAATAAATAATAATAATAATAATGTGATAAAGTTAGTGCATTAATACATGAACTAATAAATAAAGAAGTAACAGAGCACATGTATTGAGGTTCGACCTTCTTAGTAACAATGACATAAATAGCTAGCGTATGAGGCTGACAAATTCAATAAATTATTTCTCTCGAATCATGAGATAAAGGAAGAGGAAACCAAAATGGTAAGCGCATGCAGTCGGTGGATCTCTACGTACAGCTACCCACCCCACTATCCAGCTGACCCACGTGGGCCCTAACAACCAGTCGAAGGGTTGATTCGCGAGTGCGTTTGAAAATCGGTGCGGAAACAGGCTGCAGAGGAATTTATGCGACCAAGAATCCGGGTACAGTCGTCGTCGACCCGCTCCGGCGCGTATTCTATGCGATAAGGTGAGAAGCGTGTCGGCCTCAGGTCTCAACTCTGGTGATGCGGGGCCCACTCCGACGACTTTGGGAAGACTCCGGAACAGTAGTACTACGAACTCCGAGCCGACTTTGAACTCTCTACGTCCACCAATTTTTATTCCACCCAATAGGAAAACATTCGCTTTTTGTTTGGGCCCCACAATGGCACCAGGTTGATTTGGGTGCGCGGTCCAGTTCTCGTTTACTTAACTAACTAATATTTTCTGCTGGTGTTCTGTGAAGAAGCGCTTTTTAGGACAACCGGGCCGTATTTCTCAAGTTTCAGATGCGTGCCCACCCAAAATCTTATTGGGCCCAGCTAGGGCCCACGGAAGGGACGGATTGGCGGCTAGGCTAGCATGAGATCGGCTGTCCCTCGCAAGACGCGCAACACTTGAATGATTGATTATTGTCCATGGCACATGGCATTGGCAAGCAAGATTTTGTACGAGCAACTAAAATTATTGGTCGATGAACAATAACATTTTTATAAGTTTTCAGCAGAGTTCAGATCATCCTTTTGGAAGTGGCTTGACTTGAGTAAGAGATGTTGTTAGTATGTACTCTTTATGTGGTTTCGGTAAACTCTAATTAATTAATTAAATACAGGAGAATTTACCCATTGTTCATTCTTAATAATAGTAATAATAATAATAATATATGCAATTTATAATGTTTAAAAATAAAGAAATGGTTGTACATTTGACAAATATGTAGCATGTGTTATATACAATGTTTGAGGGTACCTTGAACAACTTAAAAAGTTTTTCTTTTCATAGTTTTTTTTTGATTGATTTTTTGATTAAAAACGGTAGGCTAGTGCCTCTCGTGTTCCATTAATTTAGGTTAATAGAACAGATACACATAGCGTAAAAAAACAAAATACAAGGTACGAGAGTCACACTACATATTATATTATAGATCCATTACATGCATTTGTAGGTAACACAATTAATGTACTCGTCAAATAAGGAGACCAATTTCGATGTTCCGGCCGATCACATCTGGGCATCCGCCTCCGGCATATGTGAGTCACCAAAAGCAGGTGGTGGATCATCGTCTACATCTTCTTCCTCTGAGAAATCGTCCCACCTATCTTCGTCAGAGAGAATACATGCCCAAACACTGTATCAGAGTGAATAATGGTCATGCAAGTCTCTACTGAATGTGATGTGTTCCTAAAAATTCTATCGTTGCGTTCCTTCCAAATGTTCCAACAAATGACAGCTATATATTGGTGTACGACGGATCTTTCCCTCGTACAAGAAAATTTTACATCCCACAGTGATTACACTGTTTGTCCAACTAGTGTTATGTTTGTAAAGGCCATCCAAATGGCACGTATGTAATCACAAGACAACACGATATGCTGACCGGATTCCTCCTCCTGGCCACACAACACACAAATATTTGGGCCTATCCAATCTCGTTTTTGTAAGTTGTCCCACGTGAGTAGTGCATCCTTGGTCAATAACCAAAAAAAATCCTAATTTTTAAGGGAATCGGGTACTCTAAATTTCCTAAATAATTTAAAATGCTCAATTGAGTCTTAAAATATTTAAATATTTGTTCATGTGGGACCAAATTTTAGTATATATATATTTTTAAAGGTTTTGCTCTTGACACCTGGCACATGAACACATGAATCCTGCCTTCTCTCCATAAAAACAGGGCAAGAAGGAAACAGAACAACTAACAACAGTACAGCAACAAAATCCTCTCTCTCTCTCTCTCTCTGGGTTATATTTCTGTTGATCAGAGTGAGTTCTTTACTCTTTGTTTGGGTTTGTTTAATGATCTGATTCCACTTCTTTGATGCCAATTGAATGTTATTTCACCTACATTTTTTTTTTTGAGAAAAAGCCTTCATTTTTTTTAATAAAAATTTTTGGTTTAAAATAACAGAATTTGGGATGTGTAATCCAATTGTAATTCATGGGTTTCTTGGTTTAGCTGCCCATCTGCTGATTTTGGGTTTTTGAAAAATTTCTAATTTTTTTTGGGTTTAATTTTCAATAGGAAACAGCATCAAAGTAGCTCCTTTTATTTGGGCTTGGCTTTCGCACTCATAATTCCTTATTTGGTAAGAAATTTATCGGTTTTTTTTTGGTTGAAACAAAATAGGTAGATAGATTATTCCATATTATCGCCGAGAGATTTTTGCTTCTTTACCTCACTGTTAGCTATGATTTTTTTTTTTTTTTTTTGCATTAATTTCTCAAATTTTATTTAATTTTAGAAATTGCACCAATTTGTCATATTTTATATATCATTTACAGCAACACGCAAACCTTTTACCCGGGGGTGTTCAGAATTCATTTGAGATAGTGGTAATGTATGCACTTGATTGTGTTCTCTTGGAATTTGCATCCTTTTAATTATTTGCTCACTGAGTGTATCTTGAACCAAACTCTTTATTTTCTTGGTTATAGAGTGCATTGTAAGTATTCACTGTTAACGATCGATCATCAAAAACAGTCAAAATCGGATCTTTTGATGCGATTGTCTTGAATTCATTTATTAGACGCTAGTTTCTTCATCTCCATTCATTTAAATTAATCGGTCTCCATTATTCCCTTTTGTTAGTGGGCTCTGATTCTTTGTCTCATTCAATAGAAGTGTCGCCTTGTTGCAATTTGGAACCTAGGATGGCTACTTCTTTTAAAAAAAAAAAGGAATATGATTCTATTTGGATGGTTAATACTTAATATATATTAAAAAGAAAAAAAAATGGAGCTTGTGGAATTATATTGTGTTGGTGGGGCTTGTCTCCTTGCAGGAATTGTACTTGCAGGCTCGAAGCAGGATGGCTGCTGCCTCAGGATACAATTCTTCTCAGTCTCAGTTCATTGCTAGCCACACTAATCATAGTGCTTCAAATGGTCCTACTGCGCCTTTGATTGATGGCATCGATGTTGATCAAATCATTGTCCCGGAGGTAATATTCCTTTCACTCTTTTGGTCCATCATAGTTCAAATATGTCCGTATTCTCATAATTTAGGAACCGATAGATTCTGGATTGAGATACTGAAATCTTTGGCTAACAAGGATTTGTTGTGAGTGAAAACTTTTCTGCAAGAAGGAAAGCTTCTCATTCAACTTGCATGTTCTTGTTTGCCTTGCGATAAGAAACTGGTGAAATTTTATCCAATATGCCCTCATATCTAGATAATTTGGTCAAGAGATACTGGAATCTCTTATGAGCTTTGGAAACTTATACAACAGAAGAAAAATGCTTGCTCGTTCAAGTTGTGGAACTAATGAGTAGATTTTTTCATTGTTCCCTCATATCTAGAAAACAAGTTACTTCATATATGTAAAGCTAGTTGAGCTTATCTCTTCCTTTCTTTACGAAATCTGTATGCAACTAGATGTGCGTGCGAACCCCACCTCCACGTTCGCGTTATATATAGCATTTTTAGCCAAGTATTCTTTAAAGATGCTGATCATCCCTTTTGAGCTAAATGGTGGGGAAATAATAGCCAGCATCTAGTAAAAGGATAACAATAAAATTAGAACATAATTCTCACAACAACTTCTGAATTAGAGATTTGCATTGACTATATTCTTTGTTGACTTGCCTGCCAATTCCCCACTACATCTGAACTTTTTCTTCCTAAGTACTTCATGGGTTGTGTTGTTAACTGCTTGGTCTGACGGTATATTTTTATAAAGATTATTGTGGAACTTTTCATTGAGTATTATTAATTGTTGCATATTAATTGGAACTTTTGTGTGCAGAGAAAAAGTTGGAAGAATTTCTTTGCATATTTGGGCCCTGGTTTTCTTGTGTCTATTGCATATATCGATCCTGGAAACTGTAAGATTTACCATTTCTCTAGATTTTTTTTTCCGACGTAATAACTTTAAGAGGAAGAAATTTGAATTCTCTTATTTCCTTATCTATCTAACTAATGTATCCTAATCAAAGAGTACAATAAAATGAACGACTATGGTTACTTTGTTTTGAGGAAAAAAAACTGATATACCTATTATCCTAAAGAAGTTGTTTATTCATATGCTTCAAAGCTTGGGCAAGGGGTACAAAGAGTAGTTCCGCTTCATGTGATTCATATGGTCCACTGAAAAATATCAGTGACGGTCCAAATGAATGGTGCACAAGTCGCTAAAGTTTCTCTTCTGGCGGGCACCATTGGAAGGGAGTTGGTCCCAACCTGGACTCGGCTGAGAGGAAGGAAGCAAGCAAGTGCAAGGAGCAAAGCAAGCAGTGGAAGCAACAGAAGCAGTATTACTATGTCTATCTTTAGGCCAAGTTTCCCCAAGAAAAACTGAAGTTTGTGACTTGTCTAGCAACTCCTCCTGGGGATGTTCTTTCCCCTTATTTTCTCTAAATATCTCCTTTTTGTTGATTTTAACTTTTCAGATAAATGGCCTTTTCTTTTTATTGTTGCTTTCTCTATATTGTTTTTATTCTTCTCGTTTTGATGTTAAAGGTGGAAAGAACCACCCTGTTTCATTAATGAGGAATAATGAAACAAACAATTATCAATTCTAGAAAGGAATTGCAAAATACAACATACCAACCAATATCCATAAGTACAAAACATACGCTTAACAACAAATATAAGCAATAATAACGTGAGCCTATAATATCAAAAAGTTACGTGAGCTTCCGCTTTAGTAAATAAACTCCTCAGAGTGAGCCTATTTGTGATAATTAAAAAGTTAATACAATTTATAAATGCCCTGTATTGTGTGAAAAGGAATGTATTCATTTAATTCATGTTTATCTTATTTAAATTGTTTAATATGACAAATTAAATTTTTTCTCATGTTGCTTCATGAGAATAGTATATTGATTATCTTAGCTTTTTTTTTTTTTAAGAAAATTGTCTTAGCTAAAATGATCCATATATCGGTATTACTATTAAGGGCTTTGTTACATTATATTAGTTGATTTTCTTTAATCTTCCAATTTTCCTTCGCCTCCCTTCAATTCATTCCTAGCTTTGCCCCTGATAACTTGCATTATTTCTTGACATGCAGTTGAGACAGATTTACAGTCAGGTGCTCAATATAAGTATGAGGTGCAAACTTAACTGCTTATATTGAGATTTCTTTATCTCTTTTGGAAAAATTATCTTATGAATTATTTATAGTTTCACAAATTCTAGTTTTGTTATTTTGAATCTTTTAAGAGGATATTTCCTCATAAAGCATATTGCATTTATTAATAAAACTTTGGAATTTAATGTTAAATCTTTATTGATCAGCTTCTCTGGATCATATTAGTAGCATCTTGTGCTGCTCTTGTCATCCAATCGCTTGCAGCCAGGTTGGGAGTCATCACAGGTGACTGATCAATCCATCTTGTTACTTTTTCTCACACATGCATAGTTGTCTTCATGTTGATTGTATGTATGTATGCATGGATGATATAGCTATTTGCATGAAATCATGTGCATATGTGCATGTATTGCATGTGTATGAGTATGTAATTATGAACTATGTATAGATGTATTGAATATATGCATGTGTTCACATTGGATATACCAAGTCCAAGTCGCTTTTCCAGTTACAGCTATGAAATTCATATTCCTCTGCAATAAATTGAAACGGATACAAATCAGATATTAGCAAAATGAATATGGATATGGATATGGAATGCACATGAGAACCAAATGAAATTAGGATAAAACATATACTAATGTCGATAATACATGAACACATGACAAATATGAGTAAACAAATATAATTACAGATAAAAAGAATTGTTAGATTAAAATTATTTAGGATCTATGATGAAATAAGTAATCAATCCTTAATTCCTTAAATATGTGTGATTAACTTATGTCTTAATTTCTATGCCAATTATGTATTTTAATAATTAAATAACTATATCTAAGTCAATTAAGGTAGTTATTTTTTTCTATATCTCTAATGTGATATGAGTAAAACTAATAAAAAAAAAAATCATATATTCATATCTATGAGTGATTTGCACCTGAAATCTCTTAATATAATTGTATTCTTAGCCAACTATATAAAGAACATATACCCATATCCACCAATAAAATATATCAGTATTCTTCAAACTGGATATTAGTATCTGGATATTATTTTTGTACAATTGTACAACTTGTTGCATATACAAAGGTAGAATTGGGGACGGAGCATAGGCAGCCGCCCTCATCCAATCTATGATATTCCTATTTGTCTCTTTCGCCATGCCCATAAAAAAGTCCACTTGTTTGGTGTTTGAAGTGAAATTTTCTGTTTGTGCAATTCAATAATAGGATTAAGTTTAACAGAGGCAGTATGATCCTATTTATTAGGATCATGAGTGTATCCATTAATTGTAATCAGTTAAAAATTAAATATACCAATCATACCTATATATGCCATCTAATACTAACTCTATCAAATATTTGAGTTGGGTTTCATAGTTAGTTTAAATATTTGATTCCGTAGAAAAATTGTCACTTTCTTTAGCAGCTTTATTTAAAAAATAGTTTAAATATATTTACTTAGAAAATTAGATTTTTTTTTTTTTTTAATTTGTTGTTTAAAACAATGCTATGTTAGATATAAGTTGTTCTAAGTTGATTCTTTTTCTATATAGATCATAATAATTATAAACTTGATTTATGACCTAGTTAGAAAAATAAAGTAAGTCGAAAAATATTTTGGCCTTATTGAATTAATATCCGTATTTTGATGAATATGGATGTTTATCCAATCCGTTTAAAAATATAATATAAATGTAGACAGTGCTTATCCAGTTATCCGTCATATCCGAATAACATCTAAATATAGAGGAGTATTAATGAAAATTTAAGGGTAATACTTTGTAACGCAATAAGAAGTATTTTTTTCAATGGTAAGAACATTGTTATTGAGAACTAGTATCGTTTTTCTTTCAAACTTATTGTCATAATTAATACTATCTGCATAATATCCATATCCAATCCGAATTTATATTTGGTTTTGTCAAACATGGATAGTAAATTTAACATCCGAGCAATATATGTATTTGTATTCGTATCTAGAAGAAGAAAAAAAACATAAATATGGTGATACCAATATCTTCTCCATTTATATCCTTAATATGTATGTGTAGTTTTTCCTATTTGCATCCATGCATCTGTGTAACGCCGCATGCATAGTGCTTCCTATTTGTACGTAAAGCTAATGTGTAGGCATATGATGGCAGGAAAGCATTTGGCTGAGCATTGTAGAGCTGAATACCCTAAGGTCTCCAACTTAATCCTTTGGTTTCTTGCAGAGCTCGCAGTGGTTGCATGTGATATCCCAGAAGGTGTTACCTTAAACCTTGTTTCCATTAAATTATATTTTATATTCTATTTCTGGGTTGCTTAAAGCTGTGTTTGGTTTGAAAGAAAATGGAAGAAAGAAAAAGAAAGAGAAAGGGAAAGAGAATAGAAAAGAAAAGAAAAGAAGGTGGAAATTGGTTTCTCTTTAAGTAAGAAAACATTTTCTTTTCTTTTAAATTGTCTCTGAAACCAAACAATGGAAAACATTTTCTCACTTATTTTCTTTTCTTTTCCTTCATTTTCCCTCAAACCGAATAGAGCCTAACTCATACTTCAGAAAACAATCTTCTCAAGGAAGCAATCACATAGTTTTCTACAACTAGATTGTGTAAAAAAAGAACTTTTCTATCTTTATTTTTTTTAGCATTATTACTTTTATTATCTGATAAGAGAAGGCTTTTACAAAGAATTCTTTTTTTTGAGGTAAGTTTACAAAGAAATCTACTTTAAAAAAATAAATAAAACAATAGTTCAAAGTCCTCCGTGTTCCATTAATAAGATATAATGGAACATAAGATACAAATATATAGTAATATATATAAGACTAGCCCCTCTTAAACAAGCAGCCCAATCATAAAATAACCGAAAATGCAAAAAATTTCAAAAGACCCCCATTAATACACTGAAAAGTAGCTAGTACAATGGAGAACATATAGAAACAAGAGTGGGACGAGATATTTCAGTACTGGTGCCCGACTTCAATTAAAGCAGATCCCATCAGCCAACATCATCCCTGTCTCTCTAGTAGTTTCATTTTTTTGAATTTTGAATTCAGATTTGAAATTTGACATGGTTGTACTTGACTAAACTCCTATCTGATTCACGTTCCTGACCAGCATATGAAACCAACGGCGAGTGACAAAGAAATCTTTTTTGTCAATTTTCTCTACTCATTTAAGCAATGTGTACTCTTAATGAAAAAGAAAACTACAACATAACAAATGACTTGTTGCAGCTTCATACAGGCATAAAACATGGGAAATCTTCTACTAAGATATTTTATATTGTCAACATGCTATACAGATAGCTACTTATCCAATTATTAGTAATTTAGTAGACTTCTCAATAGAAGAGAAATTTATTCTAATAAAAAAATTCGTTAGTTTTGTAGGAAGTGAGCTATCTTTTTCTTCTTGTACTAATAGATTATAAGCTTTATCCTGAAATAGACTGGATATGTGACCAACCTGGGTAGGGAATAATGGTAGTTTGACTATTTGGCTTTGCAATTGGTTTTGGGTGCACGATTAACTAAATCGTAGTTGATTACCCATTCCAAGTCGGGACACATTCATGTTGTTCTGTGAAGGTTTTGGGTCATATCTCTGTAAGTAGAGTCTATGTGCTGCTGGCTGGACCTGGACATGAAATGGTCCCACTCTACATGGTCAATGAATTAAGGTTCATGTTTTCTTGTGCTAGTCTCCTATCTTAGAGGCTTAGATCCCATTGGTATCTCTAAGAAAAACCACCGTGCTTATTATAAAGAGGAGGAAGTTGGAAGAATACTAAAAGATGAAGTGCGAGAATCACAAGACTCTAGGTTAGTGGTTATAAGCTACCTTGCACTCACTTCACAACAATAAATTTCGCTCATAAATTGATACCTTTTGAAAACTTCATAGAATTTTATATAGAACTATAAAGATAGTTATACTGTAAGTTGTAAATTCTCCTAAATAGCTGCTTGCTGGTAGTTCCTATTATCTTTTCTCATCATATATATCGAAAAGGACAAATATGTGTGCATCTATGTTGACTTAATTTGGTTTATGAATTCTTGAAAATTTTATACTCTTACAATCTACAAGTACATGATACTTTTAATCATCCGTTAACTAACCATTTTTTTTTTTTTTTTTTTTTTTATCACTTTTCAGTCATCGGGACAGCATTTGCTTTGAATATGCTATTTAGCATCCCCAT
Source organism: Dracaena cambodiana (assembly GCA_036321105.1). Taxonomy (NCBI): domain Eukaryota; kingdom Viridiplantae; phylum Streptophyta; class Magnoliopsida; order Asparagales; family Asparagaceae; genus Dracaena; species Dracaena cambodiana. Next base: position 38,003,817 of record JAYEPQ010000016.1, on the reverse strand, counting down.
ATGGTGTGGTGTTCTTATCTCAGGTCTTAGCACTATGGTGCTTCTATTGCTACAACAATATGGGGTATGCAAAGTCACTATTATGTTCTAAATTCTCTAGATAGATACAAGTCTAGTTAAGGATTGAAGTTTGAGTTGTCAAGAAAATCTTTCTTGACCTTTCCTGAAAGATAATACTATATTTATAAGAACGCTTTATTTTTTCGAAATTGTTCAGATGTGTTCCACGGATTAAGATTGAAAAGTTAGAGTGGGTTTATATATTTTCTCTAACCAAGACAGAACTCTTGATAAATTATTGGTGAAGATTTTGTAGCCAGTCTATGATGGGTATTTTAAATACTTCAAATTTAGCCTGTTAGGGATTCAGGATATGTGAGTTACAATAGCAGAAGAGAAAGAACAAAAAGTCACATGCAATCACAGAGATTTACATGGTTCGTCCTGAAATGGGACTATATCCATAGTCGCCAGTAAATTTTCACTATTTGAAAATAATTAGAATTATAAGTACAAGGATGAGAATATAAATACTATGGCTGCACCCGGTAAAACTAGAAAATACTGAAATATCCTTCCAAAATTGATGTACAGCACTTTCAGACTCACAAACCCAAACCCAACAGATTTTTTATGCCGTCAAGCGTGATCTTTTATACTGCTCCTTTTTGTAGGTTCGGAAACTTGAAATTTTCATAGCTTTCTTGGTTGCTATAATGGCTGCTTGTTTCTTTGTTGAACTTGGCTATGCCAAGCCCAAAGCTTCAGAAGTTTTGAAGGGACTATTTGTCCCGCAACTCAAAGGAGATGGCGCTACTGGCCTTGCTATCTCTCTGCTTGGTGCCATGGTTATGCCGTAAGTTCTTTATTGTTCTCCCTTATGATAGTCAGACCTTGTTGTTTGATGTACTTTATGTTGTCATACTTGTCATACTTCATGCAGGCACAATTTGTTCCTCCATTCTGCGTTGGTGCTATCTAGGAAAGTACCGCGTTCAATTCACGGGATTAAAGTAAGGCACCTTTTTTTTCCCCTAAACATATTACTATATCAGTGCTTGAGGAAAATAAATTATTTATTTCTTTATTAACAGTTTGCAGTTCCATCTGTTTCTTCTAGCCTTATAGTGAATCATGAACAATTGCACACTTTTATTTGGACATTCTTCTTGGAGACCTGCATCAAATTATATATTTTTACATAACTATGTTTGTGGATTTAAACTTACAACCAGATTCAATACAATCAAGTAAAACGTCAAATGTTAACACTCAGTGATGGTTTCAAGTTTCCCTTGACCTGTTACATAATTGAATCCAGATTGCAATATATTTACCCAATTTCTTCTTGGTTTTCAGGATGCATGCAGGTTTTATACTATGGAGAGTGCTTTTGCTCTTGGTATTGCCTTTTTAATCAATGTATCTATTATTGCCGTCAGTGGTGCTATTTGCAGTTCTACAAATCTAAGTCCTGAAGATCAGATGAACTGTCAGGATCTTGACCTAAACAAAGCATCATTTCTTCTCAAGGTATGCAATGGATTTTCATTACGAATATCTTGTTATTCTTCACAACTAGTTAAATTGAGGGAAGCTGCTCATCTGTTTCTCCATCCAATCCCTTTGTATGAATAAATGAGTGATGTGCTTGATATTTAACTTAACATTGGCAGGCATACTACTGTTTTCCAAGTTAACTTTCAAAATTCTCTAAATTGACACCTCATATTTTATTTACAATAGTGAGAGAAATTCAGTATTATTTGTCCTTTCTGACGGGATTGCATCCTTTCAGTGGGTTATACTATATATCCACATTGAAAGATTGATTGAATACTGCAACTGCTTTATATGAATCCTCCAATTAGTCCGTAGCTCGTTGTTTTCTATAAGCATAAGTACACATCTAGTAAGGGAAGATTTGGAATGAATACCTACTTAACCTTATACCTTATTTCCCTTGGTATGGACACCATCTGCGTACATGTGTCTGCCCATCAAAATAATTGAGCAAAACGGAGCATGATTCAAAGTCAAAGTAGTCCCATAAAGGATGAGCCAACTTCTTACAATTTCTAATCAACTACAGTGCTAGCATGCTAAGGAAATGATGGTCAATATAATGTCCTCAACATCTTAATAATATAAGTGTGTGCGACCAAGAATCCAGCCCCCAGATTCCCCTAGTTCATTAAGGAGTATAGACATCGAGATAAGATGGTATAATTTTCTATATATTGATCGCTGAGTCACATGATCAAGAGAAACCAAAAAAGATGGGACCATGTGCTGCTTTGACATATAGGAATTTGATTGCATACTGTTTTTTGAGGTAAAAGTTGAAAGCTATAGTCCCTTGCATTTCATTATTATGATCTCAATGCAATATGCGAGTAGAAGTCATAATACATGAAAGCACATCCTATTGGAACTGCTTTTATTGGTACTTTCATATTAATTAATGAATATGCTAACTTAGTTGTTTCTTGCTTTGACAGAATGTCGTAGGAAATTGGAGTTCTAAGCTATTTGCAGTTGCTTTACTTGCATCTGGTCAAAGTTCTACGGTTACAGGAACCTATGCTGGGCAATATGTCATGCAGGTATTATCATTTCTAATTGTTCTATATTTTTTTTTAAACAAATGTTTAAATCTTCAAGTTACCTGCAGATACATGCTCTTTTTTATTGCCATAGGATATAATCATAAAAGGAAAGCTATGTTCTGTTTTCTCAGGGTTTAGGCACAACTTAATTGCAATATGAAATGGGCTTCGCTTTCTTAGTTTTACCCACTTAGGTTATGATTCTTGTAATATTGGGGAAAAGACAAGCATCGTTTTTAAAAGATGAAGCATGTTACTTAGAAGTTTCTTGATAGTCTTTGTAAGGAACAAATATTTCAAAATATATGTATGTGTGCACATGTCCATCTGTGTTGTTTTTATGCATGCATGTGTAAGTGGAGCCCATTTGTACGTGCTGATGTATTTGTGCATATATATGCGCTTGGAAAATGTTCAAAGTATGTCTGTATGTACGCATGTGTGTGTGTATGCTTGTGTATGTATGTGTATGCTTGTGTGTGTGTGTGTGTGTGTGTATGCTTGTGTGTGTGTGTGTATGCTTGTGTGTGTGACCTGTTTCATATGGGGAAAATACTCATGGGAGGAATCTACTTTGCAAGTTATTTAAGGCATCGATCCAAGATCACATTATAAGCCATTCCCTGAAAGTTCCTCATTGTTCCTCACAATCTTCCTGTAGACCGTAGATGAGTAAGAAATAACCAAGTTTGAATACACTTCCTCCTCGAATGGATGATTCAATAAATGAGATTTGTTTCATGAGTTTTGGACCATATATTACATATGCAACTCTTATCACTAAGAAACCATCACAAATAAGTTAATTTATCATGACAAATTTTACCTTCAATACCATGAAAATTCAGCCCATGTCTGCATCATTAACCATAATGGTCACGCTTTAAAATGTCTGTAGAAGGGACATCGCATGGTTTTGGATTCCTCTTACAGGACTCACAAGAAAGAGTATTGAGGCCTTCCATGTACATTCTCCATTACTCTGGCTCCTGTATTGGGCAGCAGTAAGATAGCAGATATATTATTAGCAAAAATAATAAGCAAATTTATGTTTCCATTGGAGAATATGCAGCAACCATTTTCTTTGAAGTTTATTGCTTGTTATGGATTATTACCTGCTATTCTTTTTGCTTCCACAAACAGTTACCCATCTCTATTTACAGGGTTTTCTAGATCTTCGGATTACACCTTGGGTACGAAATATGTTGACTCGGTCCTTAGCAATTGTGCCCAGTTTAGTTGTAGCACTAATTGGTGGATCTGCTGGGGCTGGAGAGCTTATAATCATTGCATCGGTATCCAAGCTCTTTTCCTTTCCAATTATATCCGTCAACTAACTATTGATTTTGCAAGCGATCAGCATGCCTTTGAAATTTGTTAATAGTTCAATTTTGAAGTTACTTCCATCTCTCTTGTTTACCTTAATAATTTTACCACTTTATCGACAGTTAGAGATTCATTGCAAGAACTATTATTATTGATTTTTTATTTTTTTAAATTAGGACGAAGGCTTTCTTATCAAGAAATTATGAGAACTTCAGCTTATCTATACTTTCTTATTAAGTCACATCCTTAGCTTATCATTTTTGGAAAAAAGTAGTTTTTTTTTATTTTGTTTCCTTCTTTTCTTTCTTTTCTTTACTTGCCAATGCTGACATTTAGACAAATCTTTCAGATGATCTTATCCTTCGAACTTCCTTTTGCTCTTGTTCCCCTCTTGAAGTTTACAAGCAGCAAAACCAAAATGGGGGCATATGTTAATTCAATTGCAGTAAGTTCCTCGTAACTAAAATTTGATCATGTTTTTTTTTTAGATTTCCATCTCACTTGTGCATCTCATTTTACATGACATACATCTGAAGGATCTTTATATTTAAATGCTTAAGAAAAACATAGCAATTTTAATTCTTCTGTCTTGGTGATAAATTTTTTCCTCCTCTTGTTTGTTTCATGTTGTACTAGATCTCAGTGTTCACGTGGGTCGTAGGCTCATTAATCATGGCCATCAACATCTATTATCTAGCATCCGGCTTCATCAAATTGCTCCTCAAGAGTGGATTGCCAAGGGTATCGAAAGTGTTTGCAGGAGTATTTGGCTTCTCTGGCATGTCCATTTACTTGGCTGCAATACTATACTTGGTCTTTCGGAAAAACAGAAAATCCACTCAACCTTTGCTTCCTAACGACGCTGAACTTGGAGAGAGACGCAACTATTCTGATACACAAGCTAGCAATTCAATAATCTACAACCTACCTAGGGAGGATATCGTGAGCATGCAGCTTCCCCAGAGCAGGTCGCCATTAGATCTCGATTAACTCGCTGCTCATGGTTCGGTACAGAAATGACTCGACCATTATCAGTCAGAAACTATCAAATAATGATTCTCTGCTTCAGTTTCTTTCTAGAGCTAACTCCATTGTATAGCTGCTGGCAGTGCCATTGAACTTTCTTTTTCAGTTCTCATTCTGGTTGCCTAGCTAGGATTCTATCTGCATGAATGAAAATCTTCCCTCGGTCAGAGGAAACGATTTTAATTTAAGTGCAAATTATTGATCTTCATCGGTTATGGCAATTTTGATGAAATGGCATTTTGTTATTGAGTTCCATTTACTAATTATACTGTAACTTATTCTGCAAGGCAATATATATATATATATATATATATATATATATATATATATATATATATATATATATATATATATATATATATATATATATATATATATATATATATATATAAATGCAGGGCAGAGAAAAAGAGATCACATCTGCGGGCTGCATTATTACTAATATCATCATCAAACACCTCCACATGGGGCTTCAATTCAATTCCATAACCAAACCACTGTAATTTCTTTCACTTCACTTCTAAGAGATAATAAACATATATTTTAAACTTTGTTCCAAGCTAATAAATTTGTTGGCTTTGCATTGTGATTCACAAACTTACGAAGAGATCATAGTTCAATCTTCTTTAACTTTTCGGCTTAATCTTTTTACATAAAGGCTTTTAAAATGTACATATTATTAAAAACTGGGGCTAAATGGACAACACTGCCTTCTCTGATCTCAGGGGCTTCGCAAAATTACAAACTTGACGAGGTTGTATTTGCATAAGTAGAGGGGGTTTTATGAAATTATAAACCGGACGGGGTGGTAAATGGATAGATGAAGAAAACCAATATTTTTCATCTATGAGGGAAGCAAAACAGATCGCAGGATCGCCTCTTTCAAGATTTTTTTTTTTAGATTTCGACTTCCTTCCTCGATCGAGCTTCAAATTTTCCCCTAAATTCCTCTGTAAATCGTTTGCTCTTCCAATAATGAACGAGAAGGCTTCGGTTTCCAAAGAACTCGACGCCAGGCACAAAAAGGTCTCTCCTTGAATCTCAATTTTGACCTCTCTTTTCGATTTTTTAAGTTCTGTAATCAGAAATTTCGATTTATTCAATGCCCATTTGATCAAAATATTGAATTGAAGTTTTTTTGAGGTGGGTTATTGCAGATCCTTGCTCTAGGTCCAGCGTTTTCCGATTCCTCTGTATTAAATTTTCTTCATTTCTTGGAATTTTGGATTTTTTTTTCTCACCAATTGGGGAGTCAATCTCAACTGGGTTTCTTTGGAACGTTAGATGGATATGATCTTTGATCCAATTGAATGGAGAGAGGACGCTGAGTGGTTCTTTTGTTTCTCTCAAGTTATATGAATTTCCATGATATTCACTCAATTTGGGTGTAGGGCATAATTTGGAATGGAATTTTACAAATTTTAGATGATTTTAGGTTCTTTTGTATTTCATGCATCGTAATTGTCTAGCGTTTGCATTTTGTGGATCTAATTTGTAATATAAGCTTTATATCTACATTGAATTGCTACAATTTTCGTGAAGGAAAAATTTTTCTTTTGGTAAAGACCACTGTGATGCAAATTTATTTCACACAGCATTTATGTAGTTTTTATGCATTGTGTCCATGAGAGACTTTAGTTAGTGGTAAGATGTTGTTTGATAAAGAGGACATCTCCTATATTGCAAATCAAGGTTTCGGAATTTAGGGTTCCATCTTTGGTGGATTAAAGTTCACGGAGCGGGATTTGCATTGGCTAACAGAAACTTGGTTTATCGAATGATCCTTTTATCTGTTTGAGTGTACACATAGTATCCTAATCTTTTATAAAATTATACTATACTGGACAAGACCCCTACTGGAAAATAACTGAGCATTGACATTTCAAAGGCCATCCTGAATAAATTGGTGGATGTCGATACACCCAGTTTTATGAGTCTGAATCAACCTGATTGAGGAAAATTAGTTCTCTTGGGATATGTTGGGAAGTCGGTGACTTGTATAAAGATACATCTAATAGTTTTCTTCTTTGTGTTTTTACCTTTGCTTGACCTTCTGTCTAATTCACTTTGTAGTGCACTTCAGTATTATACACTTTTGAGATGGAGTTGTTTATCTTTTTCTTAAGGGACGAAACGGATCTTTAATATTTGCTTTTTTACTTTTTTGACTTCCATTTTCTTCATCCGTGCATTTGCAGATCCTAGAGGGGCTTCTTAAATTACCAGAGAACAAGCTGTGTGCTGATTGCAAGTCCAAGTTAGTTTATAACTATCTTCTTTTGAATCTCAATTTTCATCTTGATTTGTAAATACCAAGCTGTATGTGATGACTGATGAGTAAGGTTTGTTATGTCAATAAATAAGTTAATAGACTGCATCAACTTAAAAGGATTTTTCTTGTCATACTTCGTAATGCCCATCCACCCACAACAAAAGCAACAGATTCATAATGCCTCACAATGACTGTACAAAATGTTGCACTAATTGCCCCCACCCCCTTCCTTATTCCAAGAACTTTTGAAATGGTTTTAGTGTAGAACCTATATTGTTTGATGTAGAACCATCAAATTATATATATATATATATATATATATATATATATATATATATATATATATATATATATAATAGCGGTGAAGGGAGTTCCTTCACCGCCGTTTAGATAGCCCAATAAAATTATTACACGTGGCGCCACGCAAGCTAACAAATAAAAGAATTCGCTTAACCGTGCTTTGAGTGGTGCCACGTGTAATAATTTTATTGGGCCACCTAAGCGACGGTGAAGGAACTCTCTTCACCGCCGGTGAATTTTCCGTTTTCTCATATATATATATATATATATATATATATATATATATATATATATATATATATATGAGAAAACGGAAAATTCACCGGCGGTGAAGAGAGTTCCTTCACCGTCGCTTAGGTGTGTGTATATATATATATATATATATATATATATATATATATATATATATATATATATATATATATATAGAGAGAGAGAGAGAGAGAGAGAGCGAGAGAGAGAGAGAGAGAGAGAGCAATCAAATTAGATATTGTATTTCACTTTTCAATACTTGGTGAAAAAGAATGCACCTCGTTGTCTTTATTGCCTTGTGTCATGTGGAACCAAGAATCTTAGGCAAGGTTTGAAGTAACAATCTTGGTTGTGGTTTCAGTCCTCCCACCTCACCACTTCCTACCCCCAATACCCCAGCCAGACCCCACACCCCTTCATACAAAAAAATAAAAGAAAAAGGTATTTATAGTGGTTTCAGTTGTTTTTAATTGGAATTATTGGTACATGAAAGATGTTAGAACTGACAAGCTCTCTATTCACTGAATACCCCCTCCCTGCACACGCAAAAATAAATAGAGGATTTTTAATATCAATCTCTTAATTATTCTATATTTTGATATTAGTCCTCAAATTTTTCATATTTTTAAATTAGCCTCTCGGAACTTTAAATTACTTCACTTTAGTCACTTGAGATAAGTTCTATCCATTATTAAAAGGAACATTCCTTCTAACTTAACTTTTATCTACTTTTTCCAATTATATCCCCATCTTTAACCTCTATCCTAATACCTAAACCCAACTCTCCTCTCTCTACTCTCTAATTTCTCTCTCTCTCTCTCTCTCTCTCTCTCTCTCTCTCTCTCATATTATAAACTGAACCTACCTCTCTCTTCTGTTCCCTCCTCCCTAATAACTCAACACAACACTCTCTCCCTCAATCTCTCATACCTATTTATTTTCTTTCATCATAAAAGTAAACCCAACTCTCCCTTTCCCTCTCTCTTTCCTAATAATTCAATCCAACATCCTTCTCAATCTCTCCTGCCTAATTACTCTCGCTATATTACAGTGAACTCAATTCCCTCTCTCCCTGCATACTCTTAGCTCCCTATCCCTCAACCGCTCTCCCCTTTCCTAATAACTCAACCCAACATGCTCTCTCTCTCATCTAATGAAGCCAACTCTCTCCCTCTCATACTCTCTCTCCTCTACATAATAACTCAACCCAAAATTCTATCTATCAATCTTTTCTCCCTAATTACTTTATCTCATCATAAATCAAACCCAACTTCTTCCTCTTCCTCTCCCTCTCCTCTTTAATAACTCAACCCAGCATACTCTCTCACAAATTCTTCTTCCCAATTTATTCATCATAAAATAAACCCAATTCCCTTTCCCTCAATTTCGTTGATGGCAAACACCTTCCAATCTTCTCCTTATTCTCATTAACTTTTACTCGTGGATTCAAGATGGTGACTTAAGATCGAGGATGATATTGAGCTTTGATAGTCTAGAGGTTTAAATAAGGAGATATTACTTGATAGAAATGAATGGAGAAGGAATATCAAAGTGATCGATCCAGCGTGATTTTTTTTTTGGTTCATGTAGCCTACCCCAAATATTTGGGATAAAAGGCTTAGTTGTTGTTGTTGTTGTTGTATGGTCTCGATGAGGAGCTGATTGCCATTGAAGAAGTTGTAGATGAGGTAGGTGAGGCGAGGAGGGAGAGGATACATCAAGTTAGTGGTAGAAGAATGCAACTTGAATTTGATGAACTTATGGAGGAAGTAGGAGAGGAGGGAGATATGGGATGAGACAATGTTGAGCAAAAGGAAGATGGTGGAAGAGATGGAAAGAGAGAGAGAGAGGATCCAATTGTGATCCATTGAGGCCGAGTATTTGTGGAGGAAGAAGAAGGTGGACTTCATTTTTTTTATTATTTTAGGAGGCCTTGTGAGTCTCTTGAAAACTAATGCAAACAAAGGGGCAGTTTGGTTATTTGCTACCCAAATTAGTCCCTAATCTACACTGGTTGAGTTATGTGAATGGAAAAACTAGAACCAGAATGGAGTAACTTAAGGTTTTGAGGGATTAATTTAAATATATGATGATTTAAGAGACTGATATATAAATATGGAAGAATTAAGGGATTGATATCGAAAATATCCTAAAGAATAAGATAAAATAATATGACACTATGAGATTAACTTTTGGTACAACAACCTTAGGTTTCCTGTTTTGTGCATTATATACCAATTTTGGCCTTCATTAGTTGTTATTAGCTAACTTAGTGGTATCAACTGGTCTTGGCTGGATCAATCCAACCCGCTTAAATTTTGATGTGGTACATATATCAACATTAGTCAATACTTCAATCCTTATTGTTAGGAACTAGAATAAGTTTGCAGTCGTTCATCACCCATGCTTGCTAATCTACTATAACTGTGTATAATTGGTCCTTCCCCACTAAGATACTTAGAACATTTCCTTATCCTATTGGTCTTTTTCAAATGTACTTGGCTTTTTTTTGCGGCCAAGCACCTAATTAGATTATTTGAAATTTATGTGGGTTTGTTTTCTAGGATAGAAATTCTTAGAAGTGGTATCATGAATTATCTTAAGATGATATTAGGAACTAATAGAAAAACTAAGTATAGCTACTTCTAGTCGAAAGCACTAGCTAGAGTTGCAAAACATCCTTATATCCCTTAATTTTTATGCACTCTTATTTTTAAATAGAAAATAAAAAATCTCTCTCAGTCAGAAGCACTATTTATAGTCCTGCAATTCAACCATATATTCAATAAATCACCTTTATATCTTTTGGTGGTTGTGTAATAAAAAAGAATATTGTGGCATCTCACTGGATATTCGACAATAACCCTAGTAAAGTAAAAGATGTTGGTTTTACTCGCAAAATTATGGTAGTAGGCAGGTTTGCTCTTATCATGGTAAAATCTGGGAGATTATAGTTAGGTTCTAGGCTGCTGTACTAAAAGAAGAATTTTGTGAAGTTGCTGCATAATTGTGGAAGTATTTTTGGGGAGCATTACTTGTTACATATAGCGAGATTCCTTGTGCCTATCTGTAGAAATGCTGAACTAAGCCCTTTAATTCGTCTGGTAAACATGATATCAGATATGTATGACACTTCTCCATACAAAATATTTTTCCTTATATAACCAAAAACGACTAAATTTCGCTTTGACAGAATTAACTTTTTAGAAGGTGCTTTATTGGTAGTAGGGATTTTGATCAACTTACCGTATGTGACTAAAATAGTTAAGATTGATTTTCAGTATGTGACTAAAGTGCATGTTGGATAACAAAGATAAATTTTCAAATTTTTTGTTACTCCAAGAGGATTTTTTTTTGCGTACTTCCATTAACTACATAATTTGGACTTGTCTCGTAGAAAAATAGACTTGAAAAGCTTGATTATGAGATTGGATGTTCTCTATAAAGCACAAATAAGGGTATGGATATATGCACATGAAACATCTAATTTGTAAAATATAGAATATGAGGATATGGCTTTATATATGTGCGCAGACAAAGTGGCATTTAATACTACAATTTTAAACTGAATAATTTAGATGAGATGACAATTAATTTTTTTTTTCATCCACTAGTATCATGATTGTCCTTCTAATACTAATCTGCTTAAGTAGAAATGAAATTAACTATATAACTCAAACTTGTAAAGGAAATAAAAAGGTGTTACGAAATGTACCTATGTGCATTAAGTGTCCGAGAAGTATTTTAACTTAAAAATATATCATAAAATGAGGCAAGGTTAAAACACATATTCAAGAAGTGTCCAAGAAGTGGCTGGTTGGACAAATGTTTGGAGGTTACGACTAATTTGAGAAGTACCCATGCTGCATAGGATGTTTTTCAGTTGTTTGCTTCAAACTTTGTGAATGACATTGAACGCTATGGATGCTCATTTTGATAGTTTATGGTTTGACAAGGAAATATCAGTAATACAAATATAGGTTATAAATAGATGACATATAGGTATGTCGCTTTAATATTGTCATTGTTACGATTGTTGCTTTGTTTTTTTTTTTTTTTTTTTTTTTTTTTTTTCCAGCAGTTTTTTCAACAACAAAATGGTTTATTTGTAAAGGTTTTTGTTATTGTAAATGCATTCATCCTTGAATGTTAGCGAGAGAAAGGAAAGAATGGTTATGATCTTAAAAAGAAATATGATCAGGTTTTTTTGTGCATGCACCAGCACTGCTATTATCTTTCAAATAAACAAATATGACACTTTTTGATTAAGTATAACTGATACAAATTCTAGCATAAGAAGAAATAAAGGTGTAAAGAAACTAAAACCCGTAACCTTTTCGACCATGATTTACTCAGTGAAGCTTATGATGAAGCCTGATACTATAACTTAATTTCCTTTAAAAAGTATCAATAATTCAGCATCTATTGATCTAAAAGGAAAGTTGTCATCGTATTAAGTGGTTATAGATTTGATTCCTGATATCTATAATGGAGATGTTCCAAAGAGATTTTTTTTCTGTTGATAATTCACCCATATGTTGGTGGAAATGCAAATGTCGAGGGATTATGTTGCTGCTTTAAAGGGCTTAGATAACGTCCCTAGTATGTAAAGGAAAAGATAGGAGAATAACGAATAGTTGAAAATTGAAAAAGAAATTTATATGCATATTATCCATTTCCATTGACTGATAATTTTGCTTATTTCCATGATGAAAAGAAAATAAATCAACTTAATACTAAAAGTGATAATATTAGTATTAAATATGATGATATAAATATGTTAGAGATATGTTACTTCCCTGACTTATATAAGATTGTGTATTCTTGACATACACTTGGGGTGACATTTATTTGTTTCTTTTTCAATAACCTTTACCCAATTCGAAGATGGTTGCACTTAGATTTCATTTGAATATGAAAGAATCAAATCGAACATGAAACATGAAATCTCTGACCAATAAACATATCTCTAGGGATCATAGGAAACCCTAAATCTCAAGAAAAAAGTTTTGGCTTACCTCCAACAGGTAAAGTTCTAAAGTGCTCTTATTTCAGATCGGTGGCAGCCATGACTTCTGAAATTTGATCATTAATCAGGAAGGGCGATGGTCGAAGAGGGAAAGGAAAAGGTGACACCAATAGGGTTAGGCACCAAGTAGATAGGACTGGACCAAGGTTGAAAAGAGATGATCATTGGTTGGGTCTAATAAAAAAGTTGATAGCCAGGGTTTTATTATGATCTACTCAAGAGATTGGATGACTGAGATTCTAAAATAACAGACATAACTTTTCTTTATAGTAGTTACGTACACATGCATGTGCACAGGTAACATGCGTGTGCGCATGCCTTGTGCCTTGGTATTGTACAATTGTTATGTCTAACATTCCATGTCCTCATCGGAACACTACTGTCTTGTCTGTTTCGACTAATCATAGACTTCCTGAAAGTAGAGGGTGCAAGTAAACATTGTTTTATCAATTTTATTTTCCAAGTGATACCTGAGATTTAAACATTGATGCCATGCTCTGATATTTTTGTTAATTATTAGTTTATATTATGTTATATTTTACCCAGTACCGTGTACAAATGTTGATTAAATTCTGCTGCTAATGCGAATAGATTGTTTCAAACAGTGTAAAAAGTGTCATGATATTTTTCACATCTGATTGTTGTATATAACTATATTACATTTTTTTTTTTTTAATTTTAAGTTTCACTTATCTGTCCAAACAATGACACATTTTCTTTCAGAGGTCCACGATGGGCAAGTGTGAACTTGGGGATTTTCATATGTATGCAATGCTCTGGAATACACAGAAGTTTGGGGGTACACATATCAAAGGTCAACTAGGGATTTTGCTCACAATTCTCTTGTTTTCTTTTCTATTTCATTATACATTTTGATAGCTGCTCATATGGATGGTGTAAGACCTGTAAACCCTATCATTAACTTGATTTTAGAAGCATAGACGCTATAGATTCATTTAATTTTAATTTACTTTACCAGCTCAAATTCCGCATCTTTCCCTTTTTTTTAAGATCCAAAATGATAGTAAGAGTTGTATGTGTTGGAAGCATTGTTACTTTCTATTGTGTTACTGTTTCATCACTGGTATTTGAATGGACGATTTTGTCGAAGCTTACATAACTATGGCACCAGAAAAGTATCAGAAAGTTGAAAGAACATAGTTTATGCTCAATCAGAGAGGATATAAATCTGTTAAACTAATCAATCTGGAGTGTTATGAGCAATATCACACCTCTAAATCATACATCCTCATTACCATCCTTGTGAGGATGTTGTACTGGACATTGCTTGAATAGTATGTTAAAATGTTACAATTTTCAATATAAAATTTTTTGGTATCTATGCTGTGACACCGTGCTTTTGACCTGATATTATTTTGTTAACATTGAACTTTAACGTTGGAAAGCATCACTCATTGAAACTTTTGGTAGAGAGGTCTAGGAAATAGTATTAAATACGTTTTTTATTACTAAAAGAGTGATTTCATCTAGATGCTTTTGGAATGGAGATATATTTTTATCTACTGATAGGCTAGTTAATGAACGAAGGATGACACATTTTTATGATGCAGCATGCACATATATATGTACAACAATGCTTATGCATCGGGAGAGCAAAGAACGATTGAAGCAGTTTTTTAAGGGGATTGCTAATGTATCACTTTCTTGCATGTGTCTAATGTCAAATCTCAATGTCATAAGAGTGTAGTCCTATTTTTGGTCAATAGTTTCCTATTACTTTATAAATTATCATCATTTGTTCTAAACCTTTTCCCATTTAATAAGGATTGGCTAGAGCAAATTCCATATTGAAAAGAGTTCATGACACAGATGAACTTGCTATCAACTTGACTTCAAAATAGCACAAACTCTTATATCTTTGTCAAGACAAAAGTTCTTGGATATTCCTTGGATATGTATTAGATGATTCTTGAGTGTATGCTCAATCAAAGAGTATAATTTGATTCAGACACTTCCCAGAAGCACATCGTTGATATGATAATCTATCTGTTGATGCAGCATAGCCTGCCTTCAAGTTCTTGCTGGTGCTGCTTAGTTATATTGAGTCATTGAGGTTTGGTGCTACCAATTAAACTTTTCATTCGAAGTGGATGGCACTGCACCTTAGTACACCAAAGGAAACTGACCAAATTGTTTTTGCGGTTCTAGCTGCTAGGAGCAACCCTCTAAATTCTCAGAGTAAAAAATGGTGTCCAAGGCATGTAGGTGATTATTTTCTATATCTTTTGTAGAGTACTGCATTCCTCTCTGAAGTCATGGTGTAAGCCTGTGAGTCAAATGGAGAGTGATTTCTAAAATTCTCACATTTTAATATGCATGTAAGTAAGTTAAATTTGTTGTAAGTGATTCACAACTAACATATAAAGACCCAACTTATTTGGTAATATGGCAGTCCCTGTATTGTGTAATCTCTAAAGGAAGTTCCTTCTGATCCTGATTATATGCCATTACGTCTTGAAAGGATTTTTTAAGAAATATTGTTGTCAACAGAAGTAACTTGCTTGAAGCTATGCTTATGGATTATCGATTGCGCTTCGGCCTTGGCGAACAGCTGCTCGTACTCGGCGAGCTGATGCGTGGCGCGCCCGACGTCTCGAAATGAGGATCCGCTTTCGCTGCTCCGGACACATGTTACACTCTTACTTATTATGAGTTTTTTTAATTAAAAATGTTTCAATGAAATTTTTGTGATTTAACTGCTTTGCAAACTTATGATTAACTTCTCAGTTCTGGTTTCTTCCCTTGTTTAGATCATATGCATTATTATATTTAAGTCGCTAATTGAAGTCTAGCTCTTCTCTATCTGGAATTGCTAAAGGCTCAGTTAGGTGCAATATGCACTTAAGAAAGCTCTACATTTACCTGCACTGATTTTTCTTGCCAATATGCAACGGAGTTTTAATTCATTGTAGTAATTGCTTTGTTTAAAGTGCAGGTAAGATCTGCGACACTAGATACATGGCTTCCAGAGCAGGTCGCATTTATCCAAAGTAAGCATTACCTTTTCCGGTCCTTATAATTTTATAAAATTAACATTTCCTTTCGTAATTTACCTGCATGTGTGTGTGTGGGTGTACGGGGTAATATGGTATATATGTGTGGATATGTGGGAGCTAATTGCTTGGCATTGGTAATGCACAGCAATGGGGAATGAGAAGGCAAATAGCTATTGGGAAGCAGAACTACCTCCAAACTATGATAGAGTTGGCATAGAGAACTTCATTCGTGCAAAGTATGAGTGCCTCTAATTTTCTTTTGCTGTGACCACTTCACACCTCCTAAAATTGATATAGTGGATACGGTAGATTGAAATTTTGTTAAATTTCCAGATATGAAGACAAAAGATGGATACCACGGAATTCAACTTTGAGATCACCTTCACCTTATAGAGAAGAGAGAGTTTCTGAAGATGAGAAGTCTAATGATAAGCATGCACATGAACCTAGTGATGAAGCAGAGTCCCTTGGGGAGCATAATAGACACCAACATCAGGATACCAAGAAAAATGTTCTGGTAGTTCCTAAGTTACCCACTCCGGTAAGATAATGTATAGCTATTTTGTTTATCGGTTTAAAGTTTTAGTGTTGTACTTTTAATTCCAATTGGCTACACTAACCCTCAGAAGCATGTTTGGCAAATGCAACATGATAAGAGAACTCTGTTGAGGTTACGTGGCTTTTAAACTGGTTAAACCAGGTTCTAACAGAAAAAAAATAGTATAAATGCTCATCCATATTTATCTATTTTGGCGGTGTAGAAAACACTGCTGTTTGATTGCTAATGAAATGCTTGAATAAATTTGTACTGAGATAGTGTGCAGAGAACAACTGCTTAATTGTTTTTTGGCATTGTACTTTTGAACATAAACAAGTGATTAAACTTAGTTTGATAATGGAAAACTGAGAAGTGAAGAGTCAGTTTCAGGTAATTTTTTTGGGGGTCAAGTTGATCATAAAGTTCTTAATTAGTTTGGCACTTTGAATTGTGGGTGGGTAAACATTTCACTTTCTTGTTAAGGTTTGCTCTATTCAGGTAATGACAAGATCTTCTCTATCCATGAAATCTTTCTCTTTAAGTTTCACGAATGATAACTATTCTTCTGCGGGAAGCATGCTAGTTGTTCTTGAGCAATTTTAGTGTAGTCATGTAACACAACAGGTGCCATGAATGATGGTACTGTTGGATTCTTCTCTCTAGTTTAAGTCTTGTTTTGTTAAATTCTTCTATCTTAAGACAGCCCACTGGAATAGTTGAAAGAAAGGAATTAATTCATAATATTGGCTCAGAGCCAGCTGATTATCATCATATTTTGTGAGCAATCAGTCTTATCTCTTATACTAGTTAGGGATAGCTGGAATTCCCAGGGAGAGGGAGTTATACGATTATATGAATATTTCAATAGAAAATTAGAAGTGAATACTGAGAGAAAGTCAGAGTTGCTTCTTGAATTTTCTTTCAGAATATTCCCCTCATTGTATGAGCAAATTGTTTATGCTATGATAGTGATTCGAATTTCAATGGAGGTTTTTCTTACTGTAGCAGGATTGAAATTCTTCAGATTAGGACAATTTTTTTATTGGAAATTGTCTACTTATCTTTTCATCTAGACTAATTCCAGTTTATCATTGCTTTTAGTTTGTAGGGCCTCTTAACTTCTGACTATTCTTTTAAATTTAGAGATTCAACATTGCGGAAAGTAGAGATGTGTCTGCATCGCATGTTATAAGTGCAAGTCTATTTGGATTTAGGTGCATACCCATGAGAGAAATAAGATGCACGAAATAGTATATTGATCCTTTTTCGACACCATGTGAATAAGTTGAGTTCATGTGCAATTTCTTTGACTAGTTTCCCCTATTCTAGATGGCTACTCAAAGGATGGGTACAAATTTGACAATCGTAAAGATGTAATCAGTTGTTTCATTGAAACCTTCTCACCCTAGAGTTTTTCTTCACCTGCAATGTATTGTGATCCTTCATTGACAAGATACAAAGCTTAAAGGCCCTTCTCAGAACATGTATTTGGGGAATAAAGTATTTTAGTCAAAAAATGCTCTTCTCATTGTACATCCTATCGACTAGCAAGCGTGAGAACTTGTCATCATGTGTAACTAGGAGAAAAACATTTCCGACTTTGATGTGGTTTCTTTCTAAAGGCTCTCTGTTATTCCTTAAGAAGAAGAAGAAAAAAAACATATCTATTCAATTTTGATGTATGCAATTTGGAAGTTTCTGAATGTAAAACAGGTTTCATCAGGATCCAAAATACAGCCAGTCATGCCCAAGACTGCATCTCAGAGGTCTTCTCAAACAGCTCCAGCCACAATTGATACCCTGTCATCTCAACCTCCCAAAGTTGATATCACAACTAATTTCTTTGATATGCTTTCTGTGGATGATACAAAACAAAATGGATCTCAATCATCTTCAGATGACAACTCGTGGGCAAATTTCCAGTGTAAGTTTTATTGCTCTTTCGCTAGTGAGAAACATCATAGTGAAATTGTCGGACTCCATCATTAAGAACAAGTACAGATTTCATAATCATTCTTTTAGTTTGCTACTCATGCTTTGATATGGAAATGTGGTTGTAAGTCTTGTAGAAACAATTTGATTTGTTTACCTCCTGACAACAAACCAGCAAAACCAATGACAAGATAATGCAGCCCCATTCCCATTCTGACCTCATATTTAGGATAACGGCTTACTGTAGTTGTTCTTGGTTGGTTTTAGTAGTAGCTGCGTTGTGGTTTGAGTGACTGGAGGAACCAATATAAAAAATTATTTATTATAGTCAATGGAAATATGAAATTAGAAGTAATGAAGTAGAGAACCAACATATATAAATAGACGCTTACTTTGTATGTCAAAGATTGGGTGCATTCAAATGGATTACGGTGATGCTTTGTAAGCATGATAAGATTGGGCTTGTCGGCTGTAATTCCACCCAGTAGATGTACAGGTACTAGAGCACATGGATAAATAAAAAATCAGTGGTCATATATGGATCCAAACTATAATTCTCAACAAAAATTTGCTTTTTTATGTCTGACACACTGAATTCCTATATAAAAAACCTCCCAATATTTCATTCTTTTCTTAGATTGTCAAGTCACTTTAGATCAAGAAAAAAAGTGCGGATAGTTCAGGGTAAATTTCCACTAAGATTTGAAAAAAAGTGCAGATAGTTCAGGGTAAATTTCCCCTAAGATTTGACATTCACTCTTAGATGGGCACCCAGCCGTATCCTTTGTCTCATTCCACAATTGTATACCATGGAATGCTGGTTTGTGCATATACAGGTTGGTTTTTTTTCTTTCACCCAGTTGCGACCATGTTATGTGTGACTTAATGTGTACAAAATCAGACTTCAAAAATAGTTGAGATTGTAGTCAATTAATTGAAATGGGATTTGGTTCAACCATAGTTGAGATTGTAATCAATTAATTGAAATGGGATTTGGTTCAACCAGTTACAGCTTTAATGAGAACAACTATTATAGCTGTCAGTCAATTCTTGTTGTGAGCTTACTGATTCATTTAGACCCAAAATTTTGCAGCCATAGAAGCACAATCTGCTACAGACGAGAAGGACAGGACTAGTTCCGCAGGCAACATGTCTAAGACTACATCAGGGGTTGAAGACTTGTTTGAAGATGCTTCACCTGTGACACCTCCTTCAGCTCCAGAGAGTTCAGAAGCAAATAGAAATGCAGAAATAAACTCTGCTACAAGTGACGATGGAAGTAGAGGAGATGCTTATAGTAAATCTCAGTCTGCATCAGAAATTGAGGACTTATTTAAAGATTCGACATTTGTGGTGACTCCTCCAGCTCCAGAAAAATCTCAGGAGAAAGCTGCAGTGAAGTCCCAGGCAAACATAAAAGATGACATTTTGAATCTCTTTGACAAGGTATATCCATCTATATTTTCTAAGAATCATGAGAAATACTTTCGCTAAAGCTAGCATCTACTGTATTATTTCCATTTAAGTTGTAACCTCATAGGTGATATGAGTTAACCCATGAGCAAACCAGATCAGTAGGAAACATTCTGATGTTTGTCTCACAATAGGCCTAAATAAATGCCTTATAAACAATAGTTCATCCCAAAGTTATTTGGCTTGTCATATCTACGTCATTAAGCAGCATGCGAAATGTTTATGTCTGTTCAACTTGACAGGTCATTTATTAGAAGATATAAACTTTTATAAATGCAAACCTAAAATACATACTACCGGTTGTTTATTTAATTCTTGTTAGACAGAAACTGTCTAGAAATATGGTTTTTTTAATCCAACTCTAGAGATATGGTTTGTAAAACAAATGGATGTGAAATTTGAATGTTCTGTTCATTAATTTGATAGTTCTCACATTTTATAACTCTTATTATGTTGAGAGAGTTGATTCTCAAATATTTGTAAAGCAATCAAAGAATAGTCTGCCTAAAAGAACACGATTTTGAGGGGTAATACCGCAAAACTGTATAAACTCGATAAATTGCACAGGAGCCTGAAATTATAAAATTGATCTACTTTGAAACTTACGTTTGTCATGGTGGCATATTGCAGTCCAATATGGTGTCTCCCTTTGCTGTTCATCAACAGCAACTTGCATTCCTCTCCCAGCAGCAAGCTCTTATGATGGCTGCCACTAAGTCTGGAGGAACACCTCCCACATTTACTGGAAAAAGCCAACAGCCATGCGGTACCAACACAAATTTGACCAATGCAGACCTGCCAGCACAGAACTGGGCTAATCTTGGTTATCAAATGCCAGGGATTACTTTACCAGGGGTACAAAAAGATGCTGATAAGTTCAGTCAGGTGATTGCCATAAAAGCTCTTTTATATACTTCTTACTTGATTAAAAGAATGAAATGGTCTCTAAACAATCTTTCTTCCACTTCTGTAGGCTGGTAACATTCTTCCATCACCAACCATGTTCTACAGTCATTATCCCGCATTGAGGTAAACAGCCCTACTTCCTTTCCAAATTTTATATTCTCTGCTTTTATTTTATATTAATATGATTGTTTTGTCCATAGAAAGTATAGTATTTCTCTATAGTAGACCTTAATCAGTTTCTTATGGAGTAGAGAAAACTATGGTTGATAGGATACTTCTGAAATTATAGCATAATCAATTTAATTGAATCCAATCACTTAGGGCCACTTGATGCATAAGCAAAGAACCCTTTAAAGCATTTGATTTGTTGTTTCTATCCTACATGTTGTTTCACCAGACACTAGCGGACTGGACTATGTATTTCCAATTGCATTTTCTGCTTATAAGATCTAGTTTTACATCCTTCCCTTAGCAGCATCTAAGATTATAAATGTCGGATAATAGGTTCATATCGGATGAGAAGCTTTCTTATCGGATAGCGGGATATCGAATGGTATATTGGGGATATAAGCCAATAGCAGACTTTCATATTATATTAGCAAACCTTCCAAAGCGATATCTCGGGCGATATATCATTCGTTGCGGCTGATATTTAGAAAATGACAGCTTCTTTTTCAGGTTCATATAGAAAAGCTAGGTTCTAAGATTTTTGCACCTAGACTGCCACTAGATCATCACCGCTTAGAAAAGACTTTCTGTACGATAATGCCACACATGTGTTTCATGTATCATAGGAAAAGCTTACTTCTTCTCTTTGTGTTTAATGGATATTCCTGTTGTATGTGCAAAGTAATAATATGAAACAACCACTAGTTGCATTTTTTTTAATGCAATATAAGTAATTTTCTTTAAAAAATTGAAAATTATTAGGATCTTAACTAAACCTTCTTCATCTAAAGTTTGTAGAAGTGGCACTTAGAAAGCATAACATTATATAATAAGAATGCTTGTCTAATAAAAAATAAATAAACTTTGAGATTTGTAAGTATTTAACTTCAGGGATGTAAACAGATATGCTAATTGAACTGTATCTGCACTTGTGCCCTTTTGGATGCCGATATGGATATTGTTCTAGGCATTATATTCATAAGTTCTTAACCCATCAGTCTTGCACGCATATTTTCGTATATTGTTGCCTAGTAGTCATAGTCAATCTTATCCAATACTATGGTTTTGAGATTGGCTTATATATTTCTTTTGGAATTGGTCCTTTTTCCTTTTCACCAATTATGACACTCCGTTCCTCTAAAACATCACCTTGACCAAAAGAAACATGAAAACAAAAGATTAAAGACCTCGTTTTTTTTTTTTTTTTTTTTTTTTTGTCATTATCCATTAACAGTTTGTATCGTGATCTATTTGTCCGGAGTATGTTTATTCTTCATAACTGTTATATCGCTATCCCTTTTTATTGGATATGTAGGTTTTTTTGTCTAAATATTATACCCGATCCGTATTCAATAAATAAATTTGGGGACAGATGTGGTAAAACATATATGTGATCTGTATCTGATATGTTTACATCCCTATTTTAACTTGTTATTGTCCAAGTCTGATGACTTTGAGAATTCCTATTTATTTCGATACCATTAGTCTCTCTTGTAAATATATCTTTTCTTATTAAACAAGCATCTTGATTAGTGAAAAAAAAAAAAAAAATGCAAGCATCTTCAATACTATATGTGAATGGATTTCCAAACATAATGCGCGTTTTCTTATATTTTGATTTGCAGCACTCAAACAGTGGGGTTAGCTGCACCTGTGAATGAAGCACCCACCACCGAAGCCAGCAGGCCATCAGCTTCTTCCTCTACTTCAAGCAGCGATTTTGATTTCTCCTCATTAACCCAAGGGATGTTCTCGAAACGCTAGTCCTTTTTTTAGCACGGGGATAAAGAGAAAAACAAACAAAATGAAAATATAATGTTGAGGAAGTTGAGTTTTATTATATTATATTTTATTTTATTTTTGCTTCCATTTGCCGGACATGTTGTATCCATGATCAATAAATATGGGCCTCGTTTGTGAAGGGCTTTCTAGTTATCCTTGGTATAAATTGCAATGTGCAATCCGAGTGTCTGATCAAGACTTTCATATATTTAAGTAGAGGTCTTTATAGTTGTCTATTTATACAAAATAGCTGTACTACTATATTGGAAAATTTACTGAAAACAATTCTGTTTGTTGATATGAAAATATGAAACTATAGTCATTGAACCCGATCTCTTTTGTCTATCCTTTTGTGTTTTTTTTCTTCTTTTTTTTTTCTTTTTCCTCTTGAAGGGTGTGCATCAAGAAAACTATTTCAAATGTTGAAGGTGATGTGATTGAACTAAATATTTTTGCATCTTATATTCGGATGCATCATATATAGCCCTACTTATTGGCCAAAATTTTGGTGTTTGTGAGTTTTACTGGTGGTTAAATTTGAGTCAGCCTTTGTTGTGCATATAGAATATACAGTTTCATTTCATTTTGGTTGGTTGGAAAATAGTAATGAGATGGTTATGAAAGCTGGTTCAAGAAAATCAAGATGATTATTGCCGTTGAACCTTTTATTTTTATTGCTGTTGTTTAATCCGCTCACGTGATTTATTGAAGAATACTACAGTTTTATTTTTATTGCTGTTGCTATCCTGACTAGTAGTAGTATCTTTTTGTGGTTTCATCGTGATATCTGAGTATCTTTCATTTCTTCAAAAAGATTCATCAACACTGAACAAGTTCTGTTGACAGGAATTGGTGATCACCAAGGAAAGGTCCACCAGGCTGATGCTACAATCAAGCCGTGTCGTCGTTGTCGTCGATAACCAAGATTCAAACTTATACACTGATATTCTATCTCTTGTTTTTTTTTTTTTTTTTTTTTCTTCCGAGGGCAGATGCTTCTACCAAGCTGGCTTGAGGAGGAAGAAAATCAATATGTTGCGCATTACCAGAGCATAACAGCAATTTGGATCGAGACTGTAACAATACTATTAACTGTGGTTCTTGGTGTCTTGGTGATTATTTTACAGAACTCGTAAAAATTGCAGTTATATGAAACTAATATTTTCTTTGCAGAATTACAATTGCCAGTATTTTATAGCACTACTGTATATGTTTACTGGATCATGTTACGTTATTCTTTTTTACTCTTCATGTTTTTAATCTGTCGAAACGAAATCCATTGGAAGCTCATACTGGGGGGTTGCGAAGCATTATCATGAAGTCTACTTTCGACATATTATATCCTAAATCACATTGTATACACTGCACATGCTATATAACTAATAAGTTTTGATATATATATATATATATATATATATATATATATATATATATATATATATATATATATATGTCCAACAAGTAGTAAATTTTTCTTTAAAAAATTTGAGAAACAAGTTCTGATGATTGATCACTGTTTCCCTGATTCAAGTAATTTGGATTAGCCTAACAAGTGCAGATAAAATTGCAAGAAGTGAGACTATCGAGATCTTGTGAGAATAACAACATGCAGCACAGGAATCAGTCAAGCTTCACGTCCAGACAGTTGGGTCAGAAGCTAAGAAACCGCTGCTCTGATCTGGTTGAATTGCAGAGTCAACTGTAGATGTGATGGATGGACTTGTTCAAGAATCCCTACAAGTTTATGGACTTTGCACTGCTTTTGCTTGCAATCACCAAATTCATTGAGAAAGAGCCATGAAGGCCGATTCTTCTGCCTCTCGATTTCTTACTTCGTAAGAGCCAATGGCGAGTCTGCTAGTTATGGGTACGAGCTGCATTCTACCAAGCTCGATCAGGCAGGGGATCATTGACCGCCAATCTCAAGCTTAGATCTCAAGCATATTCCAAGTTCTTAGGCTTTCGGAGCTGATATTCAGAATCTCACTCTATATGCAAAGTAAGGCTCATTACTATACAGTCGTTAATTCTCTGTTTCTTGTCCTCATTTTCTGTGTGATAAATATATAGGGTGCCAGGCCTGAATCTTAAACTAAACTTCGTGTGAACACTATCATCGGGCCATTCAATGAAAGATCTAAACCATGCATCCGGAGCTATACATGTTTATTAGCTTATCACACACAATTTCAAGTCTTCTCATCTCATTTTCCATACATCGGAACTGCATATTTTTCAAAACCTCTTAAATTATAGGCAAAGAATGTCAAAATAATTTGAGATTTTTATGTAAGCTAATAAATATGTATAGATAGACATATGCACGGTTCAGATTTTTCATAGGATGTACTGATGGTGGAGCTCACAAATCTTAATTTAAAGTCTGGACCTCAAATAGTTGGCAGGATTCGTGTATCACATACACAAACAAACACACACCAATGCATCAGATAGTTCCCTCTTTGTATGGCTAAAATTGCATATTACTTGATACCTATGATTAATCAAAGGTAAATGATTTCCGATTATGATTTTTTTTTTTTTTTTTTTTTTTGCTTGTAAACTAGTAAATATTATCAAGATGAATGATATGTATAAATCAAGATGGACGATTTGGATGTTTTATGGGAATGACACATAATAGAGATCTTAAGTATCTTAGTTTGAGAATCATTCTCATGGGAGTATATTACCCCTACGAGATCGGTTATTAAACTAAACTTCGTTGGAACTCCAGATGAAAAACCAGATCGTCCATCATGATCTACAAACGGTTATCACCCTACACACACACAAAAAAAAAAAAAAGAAGGAAAAAAAAAAATTCAAGTCATTCCAATTATGTACCAACGAAGTTTTATAAAATAAAGGGTTCACAGCAGAAACTACTCATTTACTGTCAGTTGTGTAGCACAAATACCCCTCAAGTCATTCCAAGTTTTTCAAGGAGTCTATTTGCTGATAAAATTCTTAAGGTGATATTAGCGCACGACAGGAATCAGTCTGCACCTGAATTGAGATACATGCCACCAAAATTCTAGATAATGAAATTGTAATATACATACTTGGAATATAAGAGGCCAATTAACAGAGAAAGACTATCACCCTTCATGATATAATATATTTTCTTGATCAGGTTAGAGTAATACAAGGTTTAATTCATACTTACCTAGAAATCTGTATAAAGAAGTGGTAATTTTGTACAAGCATTCAGTGTTAATTAATATTTATCTGCTAATAGAATTTTAAGAACAAGAAAGAAAGGGCAAGACTCCAAAGTCCTGCAGGGATCTGACCTGGAAGCAGCCACAAAGATCTCCCTTTCTCTCGACTCCCATGCCATAAACTGATGAAAATCAAGAAACAGCAACACCACAATCTGACCATGTGCATAAATATCCAACGAGATCTCTAATTATTTTAAGAAAATCCTGAGTCAATGATAAGGTGACAAGTCAACATCATCTGAAATTGAGAGCAGGCAAAGGGAATAGACAAAAGACTTCAGGCCCAGCAGTTATGGCAAGTCATCGATATTGTTTTCACATTATCATTATTATAAAAAGAGAGCCACAGGATTCATATATTATCAAGATCAAAAGAAAAAAACAAGAATGAGAGGGATGAGACCTTATCCTCTCTTCCTTCTCTTTGTTCCATTGTGTTTCTTCTCCTTCTCCTCCTCTCAAGATGGACCTGCAGGCAACGGATACAAGGTGGAGTCAGTTGCTATCAATCCCTCTGGCAAGTCGCTGACTGCCAAGCTGCAGCTCATCAGCAGCACGTCGGTCTATGGTCCTGACATTCAGAACCTCAATCTACTTGCCAGGTAAGTGATCGCTAGAGAACCTTAGTGCCTGATTTATGGCCAAAATTCTATTTTCAATTTTGTTCTCATCGGAATCATTTGTTAATGATCGATTCATTTATATATATATATATATATATATATATATATATATATATATATATATCATAAGTCACAGAAAATTATGTCTTCTTCATTCATCAAATGATTGCTGCAATCATTCCAGAACATGCAACTAGCCATTAACTGTTCACATATTATCAGCAGAAAATTGATTCAGAAATACTTCAGTCATATATTCTCCAAAAATTGAAACTGATTCTTGTCAGACCACACTTTATAATCTAAACAGTAATCATATCCTACATTTGTTCTGTTCAGTTTTCAAGAAATTATTATGTTATATATTTAAAACACTCACAGATTACTTTATTTTATTTTATTTTTTTAGCATAATCAGTGATAACGAAACATAGTAGTAGAACACTCACAGATTACTGATTGATAATTCTGTAACTTCTTCTATCAGCTTTGAGACCTCCAATCGTCTCCGATTGAAGATTACAGATGCAGACAAGCCCAGATGGGAAGTTCCAGCCCAAATCTTCCCCCAAGTGCTGCACCAATCACAATCAGAAAACTACCAAGCTGTGATCCAAGAAGCTCCTTATGTACTCTCAATCCCCGATTCTGACCTTACCTTCTCTCTCAACAACAACACTCCCTTCACCTTCACTGTCACCCGTCGCTCTGACAAAGGCAATCAAACACTTTTCGACACACTGGCCCCTGGCATTGTCTTCAAAGACCAATACTTGGAAATCTCATCATCCCTACCTGGCAACAATGGTTCATGGCTCTATGGTCTGGGCGAGCACACAAAGAGGCAATTCAAACTCATTGCAGGTGACACCTATACATTGTGGAATTCCGACATTCCAGCAGCATCAGTAGATCAGCCCCTTTATGGGTCGCATCCATTCTATCTGGATGTCAGACCAGGTGGCATTGCACACGGGGTACTGCTACTAAACAGTAACGGCATGGATGTAACCTACAGTGGTACAAGTATAACCTATAAGGTGATTGGAGGGATTTTGGACTTGTACTTCTTTGCTGGCCCCTCGCCGGCAGCAGTGATTGATCAGTACACAGAGCTCGTTGGACGGCCAGCTCCAATGCCATACTGGGCATTTGGTGGGTATTCTCATATCTAGCGTTTCTTGAATTTCTCTGCACTATAACCTCGTTTGGTTCACTTCATGTTGCAAAACTAGACCATGTCACATAACAAATAAATATCTGAATAAACAATCCAAGAAAGGTGTACCCAAAACTGGTCCTACACCATGTGACCAACTAATAGATCTAACAAAATACTAGATTTTGGTAGCTCATTACTCACATCTTAATTTGTCATATGGAAACAGGCTGACAAGATACAGTCCACCTAAACAAAATTTTCCACATGGAAAGTTCCAGGAACACTGATTACTTTTGTGAAATTCCAGGATTTCACCAGTGTCGATATGGATACAAGAATGTGTCAGACGTAGAAGGTGTTGTCGACGGTTATGCAAAGGCTGGGATCCCTCTAGAGGTAATGTGGACAGATATTGACTACATGGACGCTTACAAGGACTTCACTCTTGATCCGATCAACTTCCCAGTTGACAAAATGCAAGCATTGGTAGACCGTCTCCATGACAACAGCCAGAAATATGTAGTCATCATTGATCCAGGTAAATCCTCTTAACAGTAACTCCACCCAATCCACCATCACAGCCAACTTCCAGATGAACGCAATCGACAGACAATTATTCGCAATCATTTACAGGTATTAGCGTCAACGACTCGTATGGCACTTACTTGAGAGGCATTAGTGATGGGATCTTTCTACAAAGAAATGGAAGCAACTACCTTGGCAAGGTGTGGCCAGGCGATGTCTATTTTCCCGACTTCTTCCACCCGAATGCCTCCAACTACTGGCTTAGAGAAATTGACATCTTCCGCAAGGTCCTTCCAGTAGATGGTTTATGGATCGACATGAATGAAATTTCCAATTTCATTACCTCAGAGCCACTCAACCAGCTGGACGACCCTCCTTACAATCTCAAACGAAGAGTTCTTGAGAAAACAGTACCTCCTTCGGCTATTCACTACGGAAACATAACTGAATACAATGTTCACAACTTGTTTGGTTTCTTGGAATCAAAGGCTACTCATGATGCACTGATCAATAATACTGGTAAGCGACCATTCGTACTTAGCCGGTCAACATTTGTTGGTTCAGGAAAGTATGCAGCACATTGGACTGGCGACAATGCTGCAAACTGGGACAACCTTGGATTCTCAATAACATCGATTCTCAACTCAGGATTATTTGGGATTCCGATGGTCGGAGCTGACATTTGTGGATTCAGTGGTGACACGAATGAGGAATTATGCAGGAGGTGGATTCAGTTAGGTGCATTCTATCCTTTCGCAAGGGATCACTCTGACAAAAACTCTATCAGACAGGAACTATACATTTGGGATTCAGTAGCCCAAGCTGCAAAGAAGGCACTTGGGCTTCGTTACCGCCTTCTACCCTACTATTACACACTTATGTACGAAGCCCATGTCAAGGGTACACCAATTGCTAGGCCGCTGTTTTTCTCCTTCTCCGAGGATTCAGAAGCTCTTGGAATTACTACTCAGTTCCTGATCGGGAATGGTCTGCTGGTATCTCCAGTATTGCAACAAGGTGCGGTCTCAGTCAATGCCTACTTCCCCGTCGGGAGATGGTTCAACATCTTCAACTACACAGAGTTGGTGATCAGTGGCACTGGGAAGTATGTGACGCTCGATGCGCGGCAGAATGACACCATAAATGTTCATCTACGAGGAGGGAACATTTTGATCATGCAGCAAGAAGCAATGACGACGAGGACAGCTAGGCAGACTGATTTTGAGCTTTTGGTGGCATTCAATGAAGGTGGCAATGCTAGTGGAGAGGTCTTTTTGGATGATGGGGAGGTGGTGGAGATGGGTGGAGAAGACCTGAGTCAGTGGAGCCTAGTGAAGTTCACTAGTTCAATTGAAGCAGGGAAAGCAGTTCTGAAGACAGAGGTTTTAAATGGCACCTATGCAGCAGATCGTCAGTTTCAGGTGAAGAAGATAACATATTTAGGTCTGTGGTCAAAAATGGCAACAAAAATAAGTGCACTGTATGTGAACGGAGTCGACGTATGCAATCAGGAAGGAGTAAGTGTGAGCAGCAGACAGCTAGAGAGATCTGGTGTTTTAGAAGTCACGGGATTGTCACAACCTCTAGGGGAGAACGGTGAGCTGAAGCTCGAGTTTGCAAACTAAACTAACAATTGAAAGAGAGAAAGCAAAATAAATGAGAGAACAAGCTATAACCTTTTCTCCCTGCTTGTGAACGATTCTATGAAGAAATTGTATGAGCACACATGATTTCTGCGAGGAATCAAATCTTTGTTAGAGAAGAAACGGATGAACTATCGAGTGTTTATATGACAAACACATTTCTCTCGTTTCTTCTTCTTGGATCAGAGAGCAGGTGTTTGTACCAAAGCCTTGCATTATTTTTCTTATTCTCAATTTCGCCAAATAAGTTCTTATGACAAACTTAGGCCTCTTAATCTCAAGCTCTCTCGCTTAGCTAACATAACTGCCCATTTGCCCTTGCTAAAGTTAGCTATTTGGTAAAACTGAGACTAATAGGAAAATACGCAAGCAAGCATAACCATAAAGGAACTGCAAGTAGAGTAGAGAAATCAATTAACAGACGATTTACTGTATATAGTAAATTACCGTCATAACTCCAGCTTATACACGCTGCAACAGCAGTCCGCTGCCCCCCGTTTATGGTTTAATTTTCTGCAATAGAACAACCAAATCAAGAGACTTCTAAGAGTCAGAACAGAACCCAAAACATCATGAAAGAAGAACTTCACCATAATGATTTGCGGAGAAGACGCTAACCAATAGTCCAGGTTCCACCCCTATCAAGTTCTGAAGAGAAAAAGATGAAGGATTGAACATAGAATCAAGTGTACACTTTAAAGGGAACAGCATGCATTGTGCACAAAATTCTATGAACTTCAGATCATACTTACAAGTTCAATACCACTGATTCTGCAGAAAAATCCAACACCAAATAAATACAAATTTTGCAGAAACATTTGATAAATGATAAAGCATCATCATTTAGCTGAAGAAGCAACGACTAAAACATTTCATCTTATTTCACACGCTTTAACGCATGTTCACTGGGGAAAGGAAGGCAACCGCTTCCTCTACACAATAGAGAACAATTAATTTTCTAGCATACAGAAGTTAGCAGAGAAGGTGCTACAACAGTTCATTCTATCACCCTTTTACTTCCTGTAATATTTTCGTCAACAACCAATCAAAACGGTATAATTATAATTCTCTGATCATGGGAACATCAACGTGCGAAATGGCTACCGTGCAATAACATCAAAACTACAATTTCCACAACACTTTGATGAAGTGTCTATCAACTGGTGAAAATTGCAACAATTTTTACATCGTCGCGTCGAAATGGCAAAACAGAATACACCTCCTCTACCAAATGTCGCGTCGAAATGGCAAAACAGAATACACCTCTACCAAATGACCCGCTTTTTACATGCTGAAAACTCCACTCTCCTGTCGCAAAATCCCAAGATTTGATTTATATTTGCCTGATCCAAAAAAATTCAGATGCAAGAAGAATTGGCACTGACAGCTTTGTCTATGCTTCCCTAATACTTCATTTCTCTGCTTGCACTGTAATTTAACTCTTTGGCTTCCTAGGCGGAGGGGGGCCCATGCTCTCAGAATCAGCCTTCCGTTTGATTCCCAAGAAATGTTCAACCTGATGAGATTAGAGGAACAAGGAATTAGATGATGTGACAGATTAAATTGCTAAGGTCGGTTTAACACTACCTAAAAGTGTTTAATGCACCATTTATAACATAACATTATTATTAAAAAAAGGGTATCTGTATGATCGCTTTTAAAAACTTAACAGAGAAAGATAATACCAGTGAAGTTGGGATACAACGTGAGAAATGATTACCACATCAGAGAAACAAAAAACTGTTCTACATCTTGATAAAAGAACACTTAAAAATTTTCAGAATGTCTATAACATGTTGAGACATTTATGAAGAAACTTACATACTTCAGAGAGAATATATAGTTACACAGTGAAAATAATTCAATAATTAGAAACAGCTAGCAGAATTAGCAAATACCAGATACAAGAATAATATTATTGAACATTAGTGAAGTTAGAGTGTTCTAAAAAACGCTCTATGCGGCCACATATGCGGCCGCATAGGTGTTTTCGCCACCCAAACGTTCGGAAATGGGAGAATGCGGTCAATTAAGCGGTCAAGCGATTATGCGGCCGCATAATCATTTATGCGGATTATGCGGATGCATAATCCGCATAATCATTTATGCGGATAGTAGGTATTTGGGTTTGGAAAAATAAAAAACCATTAGAACCCGACCCGTACCCGCAACCCATTTACTTATTTAACTCCTTTCCCTTCTTCGTATCGAAGCCCGAACTCCCAATTTTCCGAATCCAGCGAAAAAAAGAAAACCCTAATTTTCTGATCGCCCCTTCCCCCCGCCGATCTCACCGACTACCCGACGACATCCCCTCCGGAGACTGCGGTCCTCAAGGCGAGCTCTCTAGCGGCGACGACAACACAGGTAATTTTTTCTTTTTTTTTTCAGTTAGGATCTTAGAATTTTGGATTTTTATAGAGTTTTGATGTTTTCTTTTTTTTGGGATTATTCCTCTTGAACATTTTTGTTGATTATTTTCTCTTCTTCGAATCGAAACTCCCGAGCTCCTAAGTCCCGAATCGAGCGGAAAAAAAACCATAATTCTCCGATCGCCCTTTCCCCCCTCCGATCTCACTGGTGACCTGACAACAACTCCTCCGGCGGCTGCGGTCCTCAAGGCGAGCTCTCCAGCGGCGGCGACAACGCAGATAATTTTTTCCTTTTTTTTCAGTTACGATTTTGGATCTTTTTAGAGTTTTGATTTATTTTTTTGGGTATTATTCCTTTTGAACATTTTTGATAATTATTTTGAGTAAACTGAGTTGATTTTAGAGTTGAATTCTTTGGTGAAAAAAAATATTCGGAAAAATTAGGGCTAGGGTTTTATTCGGAAAAATTAGCATCGAATTTTGTGTGTTTTAGTTGTATATTTGATGTAGAAAATTTCAATTAGTACTGGTTGTTGCAGAGTTTTGTTGCTATTTGTAGAGTTATTTGTTCCTGGTTACTAGAAAATTAGGACTTATTTGTAGAGTTTTTTGTTAATATTTTTACTGGTTGCTGCAGAGTTCTGGTTGTTGCAGAGTTTTTGATTCGGAAAAATTAGCAGAGTTTTGATAACTATTTTTTTTTTACTATTTTGTTACTATTTTTACTGGTTGCTACATACTTCTTTATTTCACAATTAAGGACTTATTTGTAGAGATTTTTTGTTACTATTTTTTGTTACTATTTTGTTACTATTTTTACTGGTTGCTGCAGAGTTCTTATTTTACAATTAGCACTTAATATATCCACTTTTTATAATTATTATATTAATATATATTAAAATATTAATATTCCGCATAATTCCGCATAATCGGCGCGTAATCCGATTATGCGTTATGCGGTCCTGGACTGCACGCATACTGAAAACGCATTCTTGAACATTGGAAGTTACATAGATATGTATGTGAGGACTGAGGACGTTGGCAAACATAAAAGGCTCTCAAGCTATCTTTTTTTACAGGAAGGCTTGGAAATCAGGAAGTCACTATTCCTGCTCTAAGAATAAGTAAAGAGAACAAGAAAATGAACAAATAATTATTATTGTAGATGTAATTCATTCCAGAAGTATATAAGAAAAGATATCATTATATATTATTAAAATAAAAATCAATCATGCAAATTCCTTAAGACGTATATATATATATATATATAAGTTCATGGGTAATATCAAAATAAATATAATTCCATTTTAAAATGTCATCTAAATAGGCTAATTGCATGTATAAACACCTATATGAAGCAGTTCCCTATCTCTTTATTTCTTAAATATGTATTATTTTTAAAAGCCCTATTTCAAAATTAAGTTAGGTAAATCTCTCTGAAGAACTTTGCATAGAGAAAAGGCTTCCAAAAGGGACACTAGTGTTCGATGCATTTCCCACAGGCACGCTTAAATAGGCTCAATCTAAGGATTCTAATCCTATATTCCTTTTTTCAAATATATTGCGCAAATCCAATGGATTAGCTTTTCTAGCCTTCCTTTTTAAACCATAATCTAAAAAATTATAATTTAAGTGGTCCAATCTTTTGGATTAATAAAAAGGTCATGACCTCCCTTTTCTAATCCAAAGGATTTCTCTTGGTTATAACTATTTTTCAGCCAAAAGTCAATGACTTCTGCGGAGCTTTCTTGTGACGTTCAAACATGGGTCATAGTCCTTGGCATTCTTTTCCAAAGGAATATACGTTGATCCACAGGATTCTCATACCAAATAAATCTCAAAGGATTATTCTCCCAACCATCCTAACAAACCCTAAGAATATTTCCTGCGAGTGATTCCCATGTCCATCTCCCAAGAAATATGTTCAGTACACAAGCAGACATGTATTTTACTTTTACCATGGCTTTGTCTAATTATAGAAACATCGTTCCTGTCTGGTCAGAAATAATCAAGTGAGTGACTTAATCTAAACCAATATAAACGCAAACATAAACCTGAGTTCCAAGTTGATAAGCATTTGGCTTTTAAGTGTTCTTTCAACACAAACAAACTTCATTCATAATCGTTCACTCATCCTGATTTTTAAACAAGGCACTACTATTATATGATTAGAACATGACCCTCGGGATAATATGACTGCCTCCTAATTAAAAATTCTAGGATGCTAAAAATAATTTAGGGATTTCTTTAACTGAATTATTTAAAAACTACTGCATTTACCCTTTACTCAAAAACTGATCAAGACTAACTCCCATTAAGTTGTACAGGTTACATCAACCACCCATTTAGACCATACCTAGCAATTTTAATCATGGTTATTCTGGTATACTTTTGTCCACAATAAAGGCTTACAAACATGATATTGCTTAACAATTTTAGTAAACAGGTAAATTTAGATTCAATTTCCTAGCAACAAACCTTCTTGTCCCCAAGCATAGGTGTCAAACTGCCTGGATGGTCTTTCTCCAATGTAGCATAACCACTTCTTGGATCACTAGTTTGCCTGAAATGCCAGTAGAAATACATCAGTAGGAAGCGTACCATAATTAGTGATGCAAATTAGAGTCCAGAAGACAACTTAAAAGGCAGAACATGAATAGATCATAGAAGCTATTAGAATCCTTTTTTTATGAAATTTCTACTGAGGATCACCATGATATTATCACAAGGGGTAAAGGCCAACAAAAATATTTTTGCACAAGGCATCAATATGATTTTCAGGGAAATTTAGAAATTACTAACTATTCCTACTCTAATCTCAGTCGATGCGAGAATCAGGGCCAGGCAATGGGGTGTAACTGTGCTCCAGCAACTTATATGCTTTCTTCTCGATACACACACACACACACACACAAACCTCTCCTATCCTTTTGCTTTAGCTATATATATTGAACTAGTTGGCTCTTTAAAAATTCACCAAGTAAGTTGTCAACTGACCATGTAAGAATAATGGAAACAAATCAGCAACAGGAATGACAAACAATTTGGGTGATGTTAAAAGGAGCTCGCTTGGTGACATAGAGGCAAGATTTGAGCTCGCTTGGTGACATAGAGGCAAGATTTGGACACTGTAATCTATCAAGCAAGAGACATGGTATTTTTGCAACCATGTATGACTGTGTGCTTGTACGCGTGTGTGGCCAGAAGAACGGTAGCAATTAAATTTTGGGGGAAAAGCCTACTAACCCTGGCCTTTTCCCTACGTGTGCACCTCTCTTGGCCTTCTTTTTCTTTCCCCCAGCCCCAGGACTGGTCAACAAGTGAGACCCAAACTCCTTATGTGTTGTCTTGCATGTATGGCGTATTTTAGAATTAGAGAATTCCCCTTTTCCTCCTCCCATTATTCCCTTTTGAGTCTTCGACCCAAGCTAACAACCCTCAAGAAGAGTCATCTTCTTCCATTATTCTTCTTCTAACTCCAATGGAACCCAATTGTTTTCTATGTTTCATTCATTTCATCTCTAAATCCAAAAATAAGAAATTAAAAAACATAACAAAATTGTAGAAAATCTCATCATCTTCTTTCTCATTCTTGTTCCCACTCTTTTTCTTCTAAATTCAATTTGGATCCAAAGAACAATGGATTTTTTTGTGATTGGATGTCAAAATTTCATGTTTCCTCTTTTTTCTCATGGATATAGCACATAAAAATCACGAGCATTTTTTTCCCACAAAAGGGGCTACCTTCCTGACCTCTGTGATTCATGTTCATTTAGACATACTTCTCATTGTCCTCTACGTTGCATGAACTATAATCTTATCATTCCTCCTAAGGCATGCACTTAATGAAACATGCCAAAGCCATCTCAACTGGTTAGTTTTCATATTATCCTCAACTGAGCCAGGGCTGGGGCCATTAATTTAATTTTTAATTCGGAACTTACTGAAGCTACCTCTAACTTCTCATGGATGCACTCTAAAATGGTCAAGGCAGAAATGACATGATTTGGTCGCCTGCAAGATAAGCTAATGGAGTCCTATCATTACCTTTCCTTTATTTCCCTTCTTTTCTATTCTCTCTTTCACTTTTTTAATTTTTTTTTTTTAATTTCATTTCCAGTCAATCCAAACGAAACATAACAACAACTAAGCCTTTTATCCTAAGCCTTTGGAGTAGGCTCCATGAAGCAAAGTGGGAATTATGCCAAACTAAAGACATGGATCATCCTTCTCCACTCACTCCTATCAAACATGATGTCTTTGTTAAGGCCTTTATCATCCATATCTTTTCGTATCACCTCTATCGCCCTTCTTCTAACTTACCCTATATTGATAAGCTCTACTTGATAAACTAGTGCTTCAGTATGTCTACGCCACACATGACAAAACCATTGTAGGAGTTTTCTCGCACATTTTCTTCTATATAGGCTACACCAACCTTATCAAAAATATCATCATTTCTTAGCTCACCTTTTCTAGTGTTACTGTACATCCAACAAAGCATGCACATATCTGCTTCACTCATCTTCTATATATGATGTCTCTTTACAGCCCAATACACCGGACTCTGAGCAGGTTCGTAGACAACATCGACTTTCAACCTTTCATGCCACAAATGGATATCCTACCATAAGAAGTTAGAGGTAGCTTCTTCTTGAAAATGGCAATTTTCGCATCATAAAAAATAATTACTTGTAGAAACTGTAAATGAGAGGTGTAACCTCTTAATAAAACTAATCGAGAAAATTATAATACCACTATTTCTTCCTCTTAAAGTGGATAGAGTTTACGATGAACTCTGAAGGATTACAGTGATCTCCATATATTTGTTGGGTATTAAAATTAGGCATGAAAAGGAGCAATAGGCAAACAAGAAAGAAAATTACCCTGGCTTAACATGTCCACTGAGTACAATATAGGGAGATTTCAGCTGAGCTTGAGCTTCCCTCATTCTTTCCATTGCCAATAAAGGTGTATCAGAAGCCTTCATTTGCTTTGTCTTCAAATCTTCTTGGTATTGCTTCATGCGCTTTTCTTGTTTCATTTTCCCTGGTCCTTTACCATGAAATTTATGGGAGATCATCCTGAATGCCTCCTTTGGAGTCATCTGAACAAAGAAAATAATAATATATTTAAAAATAAGCTTTTCTTTGGTTTGCATAAGGAAACTTTAATATGAAAGATGCTCACTAATGTCAACATGTCATACTAGAGCACAAATTCATAAACTTAAGCAAGCAACAACAAGAAATTCATCACAAATGTCCATGGTTCTATTACTGAGTAACTCTTATCATAGATCCTACTTTATATCTAAAAAAGAGTTACTAGAAAAGAACCACACTTTCCTCAGAAGAACGTAACTATCAAACAAATAAATATTATTTCAATTACATTTTATTTGTCCTAATGATAACTTCTCATATTTCTTTTCTGCACCAGATGCCAGGAAACAGATCAACAACATGATTTGAGTGCTATGATGCAGTGTTGGAGTGCTATGATGCAGTGTCTTGCTCCAACGGTATAGTAAGCACTTAGCACTCCCCTTATGACAACCATTCAGAAAAAGTAAATGAAAACTAAGCACAAGGCCAACATAAAAAAAATGACAGGATAAGAGATGAATGAGACTGTATTATTGGTAATTCATATTTTCCCCAGTTCTATCAGACTCGAAGGAATTCTTTTGTCCCTACAATCCAAATAGTATAAAACATTTCCTCTGTGAAAATTGAAACTTTAATGGCAAAAAGATACAAAAAAAACAAGCAATAGAGGCAATGTATGCTTCTACTTCTAAAAACAGATGCTGTAAATAAAACTGATCTAGACAATTTTTGTTTTAATGGTTTCATCCCACATATTTAACATTTATATACAGGTAATAAACTTTTGGTTTTCATCTGACATAATTAATATTTGTATACAAGCAAACCAACGATGAAACAACCAATTATTTTCTAGGAAACAGATACAAAGACGTGCATAAATGAGGCAACCTCCTAAAAGGACGCAAGTTAACCATAGGAATACATGCCTGCCCTGGGTTCATCAGAAGCAGTGATTTTAACTAATATT
The DNA here is from genome assembly GCA_036321105.1 of Dracaena cambodiana. NCBI lineage: Eukaryota > Viridiplantae > Streptophyta > Magnoliopsida > Asparagales > Asparagaceae > Dracaena > Dracaena cambodiana. The sequence goes on along the minus strand of JAYEPQ010000016.1, from coordinate 37,965,554 downwards.
GATGTTGACTTATTATTCCTTGAATGAAAAACTCATGTGGATGGATAGATTACAACAGCAATGAACATATTGAGACTGCTTTTATTTCAAGAGGGAGGAATACTTCCGTAGAATGTGGATGATGGTAACATGGAAGGGAAAGTAAGTCAGAAACTAAGCATTAAAAAAGAAGGAAAAAACTTACAATTCGGCCAAACTCATCAGTTCGCTCGATACGAATTTCTTTTGACCCATCAATATCATTGATGCCAGCAAGTTTGCTCTTCTTCTTGTCCATGTTTCTTCCCCCCCAGTCAATAGTCTCCTTAAGTGTGCCACGGTCTTTAAGCAGCTTAAGTGCACCTGATAGACCTTTTCCAACAGCAACCTCATGGATAATCTCATCAGGAACAACATCCTCCTGCTGCTCACTAGCAGGTTCATTTTCATTGGTTTCATTGATCTCTGTCCAGCCTCCAACACCAACTTCCATTTCATGTTCAATTGTTCTTGGAATGTCATCCTCATCGTTGAAAACATCTTCAGACTCAGGCTTTTGAGTTTCTATAAATACACAAAGAAACAACATGAAGAAAAAGGTTAAAGTGGGGGAAAATACAGAATAGACAGAAGAAAGAAGACTGGAAACATCAAATATGTCAGTTAAGTATTGACAAATATGACTCCTATTCTGCACCATAACTTTGATGTTCTGCTGCAGTGCTTTATAAATTAAATAGAGTTAGAAATAATAACTAAAACAGTATTAGACAAAGATGCCACACCCTTATCTGGAGAAACATGGGGTACTTAAGATGCATGGGAAAGTTGAATATTACACCTTAAGCCACATTATAATTTGGTGTTTTGGTGTGGTGACAGGGAGATTGAGAATCACATGCAAGTGACAATAATTTCCAACATTGAGTCATGGCTTACAATTTGAAAGACCTATGTTAAAGCAATTTGCAGTTTTTTACCAACCCAAGTAGCATGAGTACTAAGCGTCCACACTCTAGTGATAAAAAAAAAGAATATGTGTACTGACATCTTAAACGTTTCTTCTAAACCTACAGATAAAAAAATAAAAAAAAATCTTTAAACATCAGGAAGCATCTGAAATCTCAGTTCAAATGTAGTGAGCATAAAAATTTGCAAAACTGAAACTACGATAATTATAAGAAAATCTCCTATATCTCAAGGAATCAATTCAAACCTTAGATAGTTTAGATTTTTTTTTAATAAGGATTATGGATTATTTAAAAACAAGGAGAACGGGAGATGGCACTACCTTCATTTAGCTGCAACCCCAAAACAAACTCCTCCATCTCCGTGATAACGACTTTGTTTTCAAGTGTCTCTCCTACTGTTGAACTCTGAGTATTTTCTTGATCCTTTGTTGCTGTAGCCAAGTGTGCAACTGCCTGAGGACCAGACAATGCAACTTCATCTTTCTTCTTCAATGCGAGCTTCCTTGCTTGCTCAAGGGACTTTTCAAGATCGTCGTAGTCTTCCCCAAAAACAATATCATCATCTTCCTCAGCCGTAACACTTAGAGCTTGCTCCTGAAAAAGAACTTTGGATGCCTCTTTTGCTTTTGCTAAAGCTGACTGGTAGGCATTACTCCTCAATTCAGCTTCAATTTTTGCGGCTTCCTCCTTAGCTAATTGTCTCTTAGAATCCTTTCTTGAACCAAGATCACTAACACCCAGTCCAGAGGAGATGGCTTCTGCTTCAAGGGCATCCAAATCAAGTTTTTCCCTCTTCCTCAAGGATTTCTTTTTCTTAGGCTTCTTAAATTGAAGCATTTCATCAGGAGTATAAAAATCTGATGTGTTCTTTGCTGTTGAATTGAGATCTTCAAATGCTCTGGTTGAGGATCCACCTTCTATCCTTTTGCGTAGCTGGAAATTTTCGTTACCAGAATAAAAAATGAAGTTTTATGCAATTTATTCCACAAACATCATCAATGTCTTGAATATATAAATTGAAATTCTACAAACATGTTGATATGTGATTCACTAGGATTTAAAAGATATCATCTCATCATTAGAAAATATGGCCTTAACTAATTGTATATTACATCAGAAATTAGATAAAGTAAATTAAAGCTGATGACCAGTAAAACAATAGCAAAATTATATTGAGCAGCTTTCTAGCTAGTGTAAAAGAAAAAAGTCACGTTTTATTCATAGGATTTAGTGTAGCGACCCAATCGCTGGAAGCCGACCCTTGCATTTTCCACAAATTTCTGGCTTTGGCCCAGGACAATAATTCATTTGACTTAGGTCAAAGCAATGTTAATGGCAAGGTTGTAAATTGAGGGGGAGTGGTTGGAAAAGCAACACCCCCACAATTAAATAGAGGGATGAGGCTAAACACTTCATTCTTAACACCATCCTTTATCTCCATCTTCTTCATCTTATTTTCTTCATTCAAGCTTCAAGTTTTAGCTCCAAGAGAGCTTCTACAAGGCAAAGTCTTATTCAAGTCTCTTCTTTTTCAAAACCTTATGTCTTTAGACAGTTACATGTCTCATTTTAGCCTATCAAGGCTTTGATTAAGAGCTTGCTCCTCAAACCGCAAGGTCTTTTGATTCTCTTGCTCGACCGAGCTCCAAGAACTCATCTTTTGAGTAGAACAAGGCAAGAAATTACTCTAAATAATACTCACGAATCACTTAGCTCTTGCTATTTAGCACACTAGTGCTCACTAGAATGGCTATATCTTTTGAAGCAGAGTCTAAGTTAATTCTTTTTCTGTCTGATAGATAATTGAAAATCCTACAACTCTTCTTTATATTGTTGTCTCAAATTCCAAGAGTAATCTCATCAAAAATTGACTTAATCTAGCTAGATGTGAAAATACGAGATTGCTGTTGTCTAGATACCCTCTCGGTATTTTGACCACTTTTGATCTAGAACTCCAAATGAGTTTACTATGGTCTAGTTTGAAAAACAATCCATTTTCCTACAAATTTAGCATTTTCCAATTTTTCTAATTCTGCCTCTAACCGTCCAAAATTGGCATCAAAATTGATGCTTGTGCAAAACACGAATCTGCGCAACATCCACGTTTTGGCAAATCTACATTTGACAAATCCAGATTTTGTGAAATCTGCATTTTTGCAGACCCACATTTTGGCAAACTCGTGTTTGACAAATCCACATTTTGACAAGACTAGTCATTGCCGAGATCCGCATTTTTCAAACTTTTTGCTAATTCTCACTTTATCTTTATTAAAACTGAGTTTCAAGTTGAAGTTAATGCATAACAACAAAATCAATACACCAGGTTTAATAAATCCACGATATCTTTTTGATTATGGATTCCAATTAAGCCCGTCTTAGATTTGTGGGAAAGAAAATTCAATTTTCTACGACTTTCTTTAAATTACTTTTCCTAATTCTAATTGGAGCTAAATCAAAAATATTGATTAGAATCTCTATAACTGCATAACAATGAAGCATAACAGTGGAGTCGCTGAAACTCCCCGTGGTTCATAGTTTCTTTTGTGAGCTTCACCTAACAAGCTGAGCCCGCCCATAAACTTTACCTTGATGACTACAACACAATTTAGATATTATATTTAATTATTAAGCTTTTTACCTAACTAAAGGCTCACATGATAACTCCCGCTCATGTAAGAATGCAGCCTACTAATCATGTACTCTTGGTATCCACCATGTAATGACTCCGGCTTGCTTGTAACTGCACTCTTGCTTGGTCGATTATAATTGAAGATAACCAGAGCATGGGGGAAATGAAAGATAAAATGAAACACATATTTAGGGAGTTAGATTGCATAGTCCAATGGGACAAAGTGCCACACTACCTATACATTGGAGGCCACCTCTTGAACATACAAGGGCCACCTCTTGAACCTTGGGATGAATATATTCTACACAGCACAAAGTGTCACGAAGGACAAAGTATCATCCACCTTTATAATGAGGCCACCTCTTGAACCCATCGAGATGAGTGCAGGAATCTATGACCGCAGTATCTGGTATATATGGTACTCTCATAAAACACATGAAATTCATGCATCAGCCAGTTCCACCATAAGATATGTAGTACTAATTACTTGTAGCTGATTGTATACTTGTACTAATCATGTTGTAATTAGGATGATATTATGTTATGAAATGAATACTACCAAAATCAGATTCTTTCTATTGTATGCTTTAATTGTGTAGCTGCTTTTGGAATACCCGTCGGTAATGCCCTACCTAGAAATGGGATACACTACCAAAACTTTTTTGGACATAATTTAGGGCGTTATATATAGTTTCCTAGGAAGTTTCTGATCAACCCCACCCACCAGCCACTCGCTTGCAAAGAAAACATGCTTCATTTAATTAAAAAAAGAGAAGAAAAGAATCATACTTCTTCTAGTTTTTTCTCTGCTTCACCAGTAAAGCGCCCACCCTCATCCAAAGTAATTCCCTAAAAACAAAACTATGTATGATGAGTAAAGCATCAGAAAGACTTTAATGCATCAAAAAATTGGTCAATAAGATTAACCTCATCCTCAGCCGGATCATCGTACTGTGGAAGTATTGTCTTCGTAGAACCCATGTCATCGTTAAACCTATAATCAGGAAAAACATAAGAAAGAAAAAGGATTAGAAACCATTACTAGCAGAGAAATCACTCGCAAGACAACAGATGTCATACTTATCCTCATATCCAGATTTCTTCTTAGCAGCCTTGTATGCATCATCTCTTCGCCTTTGCTCCCCAATTTCCACATTTTCAAGCATATCAACCTCTGTTGAATACAATCCATTGGTAAGCTGGACAAAAGGAAGTCTACAAAACAAGATTAAATAATCAGTACCTTCATTGACATCACCATCAGTAAGAATGTTCTGGTCCTTGAGGGTCAGAACAACAGCTCCACCCTCAATTACCTTATCAAGACCATGAAGAATCTTAACCCCTGCTAGATCCTCTGTAAATATGTAGAAGAGAAAGATGTACGGTCAATGACTTCTGTATACTAAATAACAAAATAGAACCAAAGTAACTGGATTGTACACTATCCATTATGCAAGAAAAGAAAATAGCAAAAATGCAAAGTAACGATAGTTCTGGGAAAAAAAATTACTTCCACTATGCCCCGCTGATGGCTCGTCATCACTTTCTTCTCCAACATTATCCTGAAAAAAATTTAATAATATAGGAAATTTAGCACATCCAACCAATGAACAATCAGAAGAAACTGTCACCCGTTAAATTGTTCACCTGTTCATCCAAAATTTTTGAAATACGTGCAGCCTTTTCCATTTCCATATTCCTTTTTTCCTCAAGCTTTCGGCTTTTACTAACCCATGACAAAATCTCCAAAGCATCATCAGCCTTCCTCTTCAGTCGTTCTTGTTTCATTCTGAAAAATAAGTCAGGATCATAGGCTATAAGTAGACAAGAAATCTTCAGGAAAAGGCCATTTTAAGTGTTATGTCAAACAGGCATTAGGAAATAAACTCTTACAGGAAGATAGCACAACAGAATAACAGTATCCTTGAATCAAACTAAGGAAATATGCAGTGATGGCTCCCACATCATCATAAGGAGCAAACAAACTTATCATAATAGTTGACCATCAGCAAAACTACGAGTAACCATAGGTATCATAAAGAACATTCTTAAGGGACTGAAAACTCATCAACCAACAATTGACAGTACACCTTATGCGAATCAAGAATTCACAAATATAAACTCTTAAGAAAGACAGAGCTCTAAAATAATATCAGCACTATTCAGTCAACGCAAAAATAAATACAGAGATAATTTCCCGCATCCCATGGTCAGACTCATCAAAAATGACCAACAAAATTATATCAAATGTTGTGTATCAAGAAAATGGAAATAGCCAACAAGTTTCTTCTTTCTTACATGTAGTCCGAAGGTGTAGAACTTCCTTATGCGACGGAATAATCATGAAACAATTGATTATAAAAGGGTCATGCTCAAAATTTTCATCCTCCTACCAAAAAAAGATAGTCTCAGCCTGGAACTATCTACCAAGATTTTTTAGAATAGGATCTTCCAGCTAGCTGTTAGACCTACTTCAGAAATTAATAACTGAACAGAGGCACCAACCTGTTTTTGCGATATCCACAAGATCTGATATATAACAAGTCAAACATAAACGCAAGAGGGCTTTTAGAAGATTGCACAAATCTAATTTTCCATGGTATCACGATCAGCATGACCCAGAACCAAAAAAAATATAAATGTAGCCAATTGCCATATCCAACACCTGTGTGATGCCAGAGTACCAGCAGTTTTGTATACAAGGATTGAACAATTATATTTCTAACTAAGTAAACTTTGTTGTGTTAGGGATGCAGATTAATTCATCTTATCTAAGCTGGTTTTATAACTAGCTATTTGAGGCAGCCACAAGGAGTCTCTACGCATGTATTATACAAAGAAACAAGAGAAGAATGACGGTGTCATAAGAAAACAAAAGTGCATGATAGGGTAGATAGGTGGATCATACTTCATTTGGAATCTAGTAGAAAAGGTCAAGCTGGTTTGAGAGAGTGGTGATCCTATTTGAAGAGAGAAACTCAAGGGTGTTAGAGTTTACCAGATATTAGAGAACTACAAAAGCTTAAGTGGGAGCTCTAAGGGGTCTATAGGTTCCATGGAATGGGACCACTTCCAGCAGATATCAAGTTATAAATGTTCATGCATACATGCTAATTTAACTCATGGATTCACCAAGCTCAACTCACATCCCGCAAGTGCAGAATTACTAAACCCATTGAGTGCATTTTAGCCAGCTCAAATATTACTGGACCTTAGAAACCTATATGCAGGATCATTGAAGCAAAAGTAGTTGAAATTAATATAGGAACTGCACAAAGTGATGTACACTACAAAATAAATTTCACAAAACCTAGTACGGAATAAGTTTTTTGGAAAGCAAGAAGGTCAGCGAAACTGTATGTTAGAGATGACACCTTATCATACTATAGAAGAATCTTAAAGCCAGTTATACAGCACATGCTCCCTAAAGAAAAAATTTACATAAATAAGGAAACAAAAAGAACAAATATACAATCACCATCTGCAGTATCCAAGGAGAGTGTTGCAAAGTGCAAACTCTTCATTTACTAAGAGCCAACTAGAGAACTATACTACCATATATTATAAAAACAAATTTTAATAGAACATGCTGCAAGGGAAGTGTTTACTGCTGTCATCTGCCTACATCAGAAACAAAAAAGTTTTGTTCTCTACGTTAAGAGCAAATTAAGAAGCACACAACCATATCTTAGAAAGCATTCTAGTTTGGCATATAACATAAAGTTGGTTCACATGAAATATTTTCAGCAGCAGATGAGAAGAAAATTTTAATTTATCAAAATTGAATTGTTCAAAAATGGACCCCAAAAAATTCAACACTCTAGTAAATACTGAATAGACTTGCCAATTTCCAGTATTTAATTACAACACTTCAAAAAAGAATTTATAGATTGATTTACCTCGAAAAACAAGCTATCAAGGGGTTAGTGTCCAAGAAGGTAGCATATCGAAGTCCTATTCAGAGCTCAAGTAATAACAAGAATGGGTCACTGTGGGATGCTAGTGATAAGTTATGATGCTACACTTCTTAAGACTGAAAGCGATATATTTCTTTCTAAACGTATGCACACTACTTAGTAAGAAGAGATGAGAAAGAAGATAGTTCTAGAGCCCATAACATAATTGTTCTATATGACGTGCTTACAAGGCCTTTGAAGTGAGTTGCAGATCAATGCCAAGATAGGAATAGCACCCGATATTATTAGAAATGCCCAGAAAATATCACAGAGTTGTTGCTTCAATGTGAATGAACAATCCAAGCTATTTAAAAGAGAAAAACAAGGTTTAATAGTGAAAAGTCTTCTTTCCATTAAATCATAATAATCATCCACAGGAACATGCATTTGAAGATAAACATTGAATAAACCAAGGATTAAAACACCCCAGTAGGAATAGAATTGCTTACTGGCACATTTACAAAACTCAGCCCATAGGTGGAGCTTATGAGGTTTATGTTAAAGGTGAAGGACATACAGGCATTCAGGTAATCAAAATGATAAACGAAATTTCTAGTATACATATATTAAAACAAAGAGAAAACTGAAGTGATATGTGAGTGATCGTTAAATTTAGGCTGATGGTTGTGTAACAATAAGAATGTGTTGGTCATTGGCACAGCCACATAGCAATGAGTAATCATTATTACGAGTTTAACGTGGTGAATACATACGGTAGAAATTGTGAATGGGTAGTTAAAAAAAATAAATAAATAAATAGATGAGTGCTTACCTTTTTATTCGTTCTTCTACCTCTGAAGTTGATTGTTGCCCCACTGGCTTGTCATTGCGATCACGGAGACCCAATAGTTCATGATCGTCATCATCAGCTTCGGCTTGCTTTGCTTTGTTTCCAACAACTTTAGTGTCCCCTCTATCAACTCTTGTTCTTTCATCCTCTTCCCCTCCTTTACTTCGACTTGTGTCCCTTTCTTTATCCCTTGTTCTTGATATATCATAATCAGTTTCTCGATTTCTGACTAACTCCTCTCTAGACTCTGAGGGCCCATCCTTCACCTTGTCCTTCTCTTTCTCTTCCCTTTCTCGATCTTTCAGTTTCTCCTTCTCCCTTTCCTTATCTTTCCCCTTGTCCCGGTCTTTTTCTCTTTCTCTCTCCTTTCCCCTCTCGCGGTCACGACCTCTACTTCTATCATGACCTTTATCTCTATCTTGGCTCATCTCGCGATCCTTGTCCCTGTCCCTTGCATGTTCACCCCCCTTCTCCCGATCTTTTCCACGCTCACGGTCCCGTGCCAAGTCTCTTTCCCTGTGAGCCTCCCTATCCTTCTCCCGCTCCCTTCCTCTACTTCTTCCATGATCCCCACCTCGGTCATGCTCACTTTCAACATCCAGCTCCCTATCCCTGTCATGATCCCTCCCCCTATCCTTCTCCTTCTCCCTTGCCTTGTCTCTACTCCTTTCTTTATCCCGATGTCGATCACGATCCCGATCATGTTCCCTCTCTTTATCGAACTCCGACTTGCCTTCCTTTCTCCTCTCTCTGTCCCTTTCCCTAGTATCGTGCCTGTCCGAATGCTTTCTGGCTGAATCCTCTCTATCTCGTTCCTTCGACCTTTCCCTGTCCTTCTCCTTTCTATCCTTGCTCCTATGTTTTCGCGAATCTTTCTTCTCCAAGGAGTCATTGCCATAACTCTCCCTCTCTATCTCCATTTCACTTCCGTATGATCCCAAATCATCCCCCATATCAGGCATTCTTCCGCTGCAAAAAAAAAAAAAAAAATGATGAAATAATCAACAACTGCTCTTACAAGCTCCAGATGAAAAGAAACCTAAGATTCTGTTGGATGGCAGACAGTCGAGTGCTCCAGAATCTAGGGTTAGGTTAGAGTAATTAACTCAAAATCAAAGTTACGTCATTTTTCTAATTATTTAGTACTTCAACAGAATAAAAAATAAAGCTTAAAATGTCGGAATTAAAATAACCGAAAAGAAGAATCTTACTCGAGATGACGGACGTCGCAGAGTTAATTACAAATTCGCCGCTGAATCGATGGCGAGCCACGCCGGAGGCGAGAGGGAAGTTAGCGCAATCGTGGGTTAGGGTTTCGGCGATCGTCGAGAGAGAGAGAGAGAGGCGAGAATGAATGTTTGCGTTCGCATTTGGGGATTGGGATCGACTTCGGAGCTTTTAGTTGTTGGGTCGGGTAATTAGCTCGTGCGGGCCGGAAAAATTCATGTTGCGCTGGGAGTTTCCATAGGAGCACACCATTTTCCTATCGAGCCCACTTCTCAACCTGACCAAAGTTTCCATATCTAGTGGGCTCACTAGGAAAATTGGTGTGGTCCTTTGGAAACTCCCGTTGGGCTTAACACGATTAACAGGCCGGCTGTATAAAACCCACTAGCTTGCAAGGTTTTAAATTGCAACCTTTATTTGCAAGAAAGTAATAAAAAGTCTGTGTTATAGCTTATATTGATTTATTTTGTTTTGATTAACCATATATATTGCTACAATCCAGAAAAACATGGTTTGTAAAACAAAATTAAGTTAAAAAAAAAAAGTTACTATACAACTCCATAAAAGGGGTCAAAACTGAAAATAAAAAATAAAAAATAAAAAATTAATAGTGCTATTTGTAAATTTTCCATAAAAATAGGAAATAAAATTTCTAGTTTTCATCAAAATTATATCTTCCACAAAGCTAACTAATATTGTTCATTGTTTCTCTTCTAATTCCTATATCACACCGAAATTTTCTTAAGACCGTTTTCTTAAATTTTCAAATTTTATTAATTTATCTTTTATTTTACTTTCTAAACCTACACTCTGAGGTAAAACAATAGAAAACTTTTGTCTATATATTATTTCTAATTGTTTCGATATTTCCTTTTGTTACCTGCAAATTTTTTATTTTTTTTATTTGGTAGAATACTTGTGTTTTTGTTTAAGAATTTGCTCAGGTATCTTTACATCATTTATTTTATAAGAAAATCATGTTCTACTATACGTATTTTCTTAAAGAAATTGAGGATAAATTGGTGTTGTACTTTAAAATTATTGTCCATGCCTAAACCGCAAATGCTTATAAGGGCACCCATCAAATTACTAAGAATGGCAACTAAAAAATTTTGAAAATATTAACATTTTTTATTTTTTAAGATAAGTTTACTCTCTTTTTTTTAACCAACGGAAATAAGAAGATTGGAGAAGGAGGCGGAGGAGGAGATGCGGTGAGTTGGGAGTGCCGGAGAGAAGTTCGACGCTGGTGAAGAGCAGGTACAAAAGATGTGTTCAAAGGCGTTGACGCTGGCATGGTTGGAAGGAAGGGTTGGGGGATAAGAGGTAGGGAGAATGTTAAATGCCTCATTCGAAAATTTGAGGTTTTCAATTTTTTGTATGATCTGAGAAATTGAGTATTATTAGTAATTTGGTGAGTGTTTTTTGAATAGAAATGGTAACGGACGCGCTCACAGGCTAAATTTTATTCCGTCCTATACAAATTTTTGAATAAAAAATAAAAAATTTATTTTTTAATTTTAAATTTTGTATAGAAAATGTTAAATTTTGGCTCGTGGAGTCTATTATCCTCCCTACTTTTTAAATACTCTGAGACGTCACGGGTAAACGGGTCAATATGCGGGTCTAAACCGACTGCTTGTGATCAAACAGGGAGTTTCCAAAGGAGCACGCCATCTTTCTAGATGAGCCCACTTTATAGCTGTCTCGCGCTAAAAAAAAAATACTGAGCTCACAAGGAAAATTAGTGTGCTCCTTTGCAAACTCCCGATCAAACGTGGTTTTTAATGCAAACCATACATTGGTAAGCAGACGGGAAATTCTAAATGCGCACAACATTTGACTTAGTTAGCCCCATTTTCCGCTATGTTGTAAATCACTTTACCACAGGGTATGGTGCTCACTAAGTAAAATGTGGTGCGCATTTAGAATTTCCCTAAACAGACGAACAATAAAAATTGACGTGTAAAGACGGACTTTTCTGCAAGAGATCCGGAGATAAGTCAAATGGAGGGCTCACTTAGAATTTGCCCTTTCTTCCATTTCTTATCCCTCCGCTGATTCCGAAATTTTCTTTTCTCGGTTCCTTCCTCCAATTTTCCACGAGCTTCTCGAAGAAATCAACGAAAAATCCCCAAAATCTAGGGTTTCATCTCTCCCTTCTCTCTCCCCCTCTCTGTGATCGGAGCGAGGTCTCTCCTGCGATCAGCGTTTCGTTGGATTCTTACTCTGGAGGTCATTTAATTTTTGATGGATTTATTGTAAATTTGGTGGTTTGATGGTATCTCTGTCTATATTGTTTGCCTGTTAGTTTAATTTGTTTGTCGAATTTTCATTTTGGGTAGGGTTGGGGCCATTTATTTGAAAATTTGTATTTTTGTTTAGAATTATTCTTGGTTTGGCGATCATATTGCTAGCTTCTCTGAATTTCAGTTTTGAGGCTGATTTGTTTGGCCTCCGATGATAGTGCTGCATTGTTGAAGGACTTGCTGGTGTTATTATCTGATATTATTTCGAAATTTGCCAATTTAGTTGATCTCTTATTTGAATCGAATCATCTATTATATGTTTCCCTTTGATACAATTTTTTAATTCGAAGATATTCTTGAATTTTGTTCCATATTTTGAATTGAGCATCCTCTTGAATTTCATAAAATATCAATTATTTTTGATATTTTATGAGAGTTTTCTTTTCCTTGACAAGGGCCAGCTTTTGTTTTCTGAAGAAGTGCATCTAGTGTAATGCCTACCGAACCTTATGAAACAACATACTGCAATGCAATTATCGGGCCCAATATAAGGAAAACTTAGACAATGTCACATCCTGAGTTTACAATATAACCCGTGGTTGCCGGCTTATAATAGCTGGCCCACAACGGCGAAATCCTTATGGCAGCCTACAAGCTTATACCTATTTAACATAAAATAAATGCATCAGATGAGCCTTAACAATATGTCATCATAGTCATATAGCACGTCAGGCACCGAATACATAAGCATAAATATACTGGAAAGTAGTTCAGAAGCAAATAAACTTAGCTCATGTAATCATACCTTATCATGTTGAACAATTACATAATTAGCAAGCAACCATTACGCCATGCTACTTCACGTTTTGTAGCGCTAGTATTCCGATCAACTTCTACAAATCTACAACTCTCTTTACAGAGCGAGACTCTATCCAGATCTATATAATCCGTCAAAGAGCCTTATTCCCAACAACAGCAAATTAATTATGCGTATAACAGCTAACATGCGCATCAATAATTAGACCAATCAACAAACTTAATAACCAACAATAAACAAGAATGATATGGAATTGTAAATTTCAATAAATATGAATGCACTAATTGCTACTTATAATTGTGTGTGCGACATATAGTCTACACTCTAGATTGGCTTGCAAAAGTAATATTTAAGAATAAATGATAATTGTATATCATTACCTTGAAGTATCAAGGTAGTGATATACAATTATCATTTATTTAGAGGCATAAGTCCTGATCATTTGGTATTTAGCACTGTGCGGAACATTTTTTTTTAAAATATTTTTAATTTCAAAGATTTATTATATTATTTTCTCTGTAACTGGTGTACATAAAATAATGTATACATGTTACAGTTTAAAGATTTAGAAGAGATGCTAATGCTGCAACTTTTAGAGGACTAAAAGAGTTCCGTATGGTTATTTCTAATTTTGTCACTATTCTAATGATCAAAACTAAGTTTCCTTCTATTCATATTTCTAAACAGTCCAAGTCTATATATGAGGCTATAAATTCTCAGCCATTAGGTTCTATTGTCTTTTTGAGGCAAATTACAAAGTTACATGCCAAACCATTTTGTTACATAATCATGTAGATTCGTCTTTTATTTGTTAGGATTGATTGTTAGAACATAGTCTGGTGTTTTCAATCCTTTGTTGGAGATTATTTGTGAATTCACAAGAGGAGTTTAAGGGAACTTAATTACGTGATCTAGGATGATAAATATACCAAGTTGATTGTCAAATGAATTTGTTAGAAAGGAAAGTGGGTTGAGAAGTTATACAAATACAATGTGCGGTTCATGTAATGAAATTGACATCTTACAAAATAGGCAAGAAATACTAAAGATGATCTTGTTTATCTCCCTTTCTTTCTCATTTCTCTGATCAAGTTGAACCTTCCCATCCATGTTCCTTTTGCGTTTTCTATTTCTCCCCTTGTTCCATCTTCGCCTTCTTTCTTGTCAGTCGGGATGCTCACTCATGAGCTGCTCCCTCCCTTTTATTTCTCTTCCAATTGACCCAAATTAACCCACTGATTTAGGTTTTTTTTAGTGTTTTCTTAGACTTTTGCATACCAATCCTAGCAATATAATAGTGATACAATGGGCCTATTCCGGCTCCATCTCTGGAAATTTACACATCCACCTAATTATTTTATATCATATTATTATACATTATGTTATTTTTCATATTACATATAAATGGACAATAAGAAGGTGATTTTAGATTGCTTCAGTATTCATCTTAACAAGGTTCCTCTCCTCCTTTTGTTCCAGATATAAACTTCAAAATGATGTGTGTTCCTAGCAGGGCAATGGCTAGATAACTTGTACTTCAATATTTATTACATAAATGCAGCAACAAATTATTCTTCCATGTAATATACTTGTTAGTGGGTCTTTTGACCATTATTGTTTTGTGTTAGGTGGCATTGTAGTACTCTTGAATTTTTTTATTATTATTATCATAGAATTTACGCACCTAAACTTATACAATTCTTTTTTCATTATCACTTATTAGCAATGATCATTTATATTTTCAGCATCAAATAGCATGCTGATTTGTGGTTTTGGAAATTGTAGGATGCAGAGCCAACTTGTGTGCAATGGATGTAGGAATGTCCTTCTTTATCCAAGGGGAGCCACTAATGTTTGTTGTGCAATATGCAATACAATTACTCCAGTACCCCCTCCAGGTGTGTGTGTGTATATATATATATATATATATATATATATATATATATATATATTTTTTTTTTTTTTTTCCCCAAAGTATCTTGTTACTATGACCATAAGAGTCTTAGGTGCCTTGCCATTGCATGATAAATTATGTTTGCACAATAATTTTGTTGGCAAAGAGAACATGTATCTAATTGTTTTAAGAAAAAGAACGGCTGTATTTCCATATGTTACCAATTTCTTCTTTCTAATATTGTTATATGTTGTTCTTGATGCCCTGTGATTTACTAAAAGGTTAGCTATGTACATTAATATTACTTGGATTCAGCTCCACATGCATACAAAACATGACTTGCACATGATTATTATGTAATCCTACGTGACCAGGAACATCACACCCTATTAACTGTGATCTTTGAGTTCCAAGGCTATTTCTTTAGTATATGTTATTCTCATGTGAAAGAAAATTATTGATATGTTTTAGCTGAAAATGGTTTACAGCCATCTTCACATGATGCTTTATGTCGTTAGCAAGCCTTGTTTCAACTAATCCTTGGATCTCCAAGGTTACGAAAACTATAGTGTGTACAACAACAACAACAACAACAACTAAACCTTTTATCCCAAGTATTTGGGGTAGGCTACATGAACCAAAAAAATAATCACGCCAGATCGATCACTTTGATATTCCTTCTCCATTCATTTCTATCAAGTAATATCACCTTATTTAAACCTCTAGACTCCATATCTTTGCGTATCACTTCTATCCATATTTTCTTCGGTCTTCTCTTCGTTCCTTTAACTTGTCCTATATTGATAAACTCCTCTCTTCGAACTGGTGCACTTGTAGGCCTATGTTGCACATGACCAAACCATCGTAAGCGATTTTCTCGCATCTTCTTATCGATGTGAGGTACACCTATTTTAGCACGAATATCTTC
The DNA here is from genome assembly GCA_036321105.1 of Dracaena cambodiana. Taxonomy (NCBI): domain Eukaryota; kingdom Viridiplantae; phylum Streptophyta; class Magnoliopsida; order Asparagales; family Asparagaceae; genus Dracaena; species Dracaena cambodiana. The sequence continues at coordinate 37,950,111 of JAYEPQ010000016.1, read as the reverse complement.
ATTTCTCACTTTATCTCGCCTAGTATTGCCGCACATCCAACGGAGCATGCGCATCTCTGCTACACTTATTTTCTGTGAATGACGTTTCTTTATAGCCCAACATTCCGTGCCATATAATAAAGTTGGCCTAATACCAGTCCTATAAAATTTTTCTTTTAATCTTAACGGAATGTTATGTTCGTATAAAACTCCCGTTGCCCTCCTCCATTTCAACCAGCCAGTTTGTATCCTATAGTTAACATCATTATCGATCTCTCTATCATTCTGAATAATAGAATCCAAATATCTAAACTGACTGCTCATTTGTATCTCTTATCTATTCAGTTTTACAGCATTATAGTTTATGGTCCGGCGTTTACTAAATTTATACTCCATATACTCTGTTTTAGACCTACGCAATTTAAAACCTCTAGATTCTAATGTATGTCTCCATAATTCTAACTTGGCATTTACATCTTCTCTTATTTCATCAACTAAAACAATATCATCAGCAAATAACATAATCAAGGTATCTCATCCTGAATGGTTTTAGTAAGTTCATCTATCACTATAGCAAATAAGAATGAGCTTAATGCAGATCCTTGATGTAATCCAATTGTGATAGAAAAATCACTTATTAAGCCACCGCATATTCTGACATTGGTACTATTCCATCATACATGTCCTTAATTATGTCGATATATTTGATGGAACTCTTTTCTTCATCAGTATCCACTAAAGTATCTCTCGTAGAACTTTATCATAGGTTTTCTCTAAGTCAATAAATACCATATTCAAATCTCTATTTCTCTCTCGGAATCGCTCTATAAGTTGACGAAGTAGATGAATAGTTTCTGTCGTCGATCGCCTCGGCATAAATCTAAACTGGTTCTCCGATATTTTAACAATTTGTTACAATCTATATTCAATTACCCTTTCCCAAAGCTTCATAGTGTGACGCATGAGTTTTATTCCCCGATAGTTAGAACAACTCTGAATGTCACCCTTATTTTTATACAGAGGTACTAGGGTACTCTTCCTCCATTCATTTGATATTTTCTTAGTTTGCCAAATCCTGTTAAAAAGATCTGTTAGCCACCTCACACCAATCTCTCCTAAATATCTCCATATCTCTATAGGAATCTCATCTGGACCAACAACTTTTCTTGATTTCATTCTCTTTAAAGCCTCTTTTACTTCAGACTCTTTGATTCTGCGCATAAAACTACAATTCATATCCTCACATTGAATAATAAGATCTCCCAAATTTGAGTAAAACTACCATTATATAATCTATCAAAATAATTTTTTCATTTTTCTTTAATCTCTTCGTCTCGAACTATAACTGTCTGATCCTCATCTTTAATACACTTTACAGTACATAAGTTTTTAGACTTTCTCTCTCTTATTCGAACAATTATATATATATCCTTTTCTGCCTTTTTATTATCTAACTTCTCATATACTTGTTTATATAATTTAGTTTTTTAATCCCGAATAGCTTTCTTAGTCTCCTTCTTTGCTAGTTTATACTTCTCAAAACTTAGTCCATTATTATTATTATTCTTCAAATCTCTATAAAGGTCTCGCTTGATCTTAATAGCATTTTTTACCTCTTCATTCCACCATGATGTATCCTTACATGGTGGAGCACCGTCCCTCGACTCACCGAATATATTTTTAGCTATCCTTTAATGCAGCTAGCCATTTTATTTCATGTTACATTAGGATTATCATGGTCCCTCCAATCTGCTTCTTGTACTACTTTATTTACAAAAACTTTTTGATTACTTTCTAATCGCCACCACTTAATCTTAGAATCTAATTTATATTTAATTTTTCTAAGTTTCCGTCTAATCTAAATATCTAAAACTAAGAGTCTATGTTGGGTAACTACAGTCTCACCTGACACTACCTTACAATCGATACAACTAGCTCTATCTACTCTCCTAGTTAAAAAGAAATCTATTTGATTTGCATTCGATCCACTTTTAAAAGTAACTAAGTGAGAAACTCTCTTTTTAAACCAAGTATTCGCTAAAATTAAATCACAAGACAAAACAAAATCTAGAATTGAGTTACCTGCTTCATTTCTTTTTCCAAAACAAAATCCTCCATGTACACTATCAAACCCATTACGACTAGTTTTTACATGCCCATTGAGATCACCATCAATAAATAGTTTTTCTTTAGCGGGTATTTTTTGTACTATCTCATCTAGATCCTCTCAAAATTGATATTTACTGGATTCATCAAGTCCTACTTGTGGTGCATAAACGCTAATGACGTTAAAAATCTCTCCATCTAAAATAAGTTTAACTAATAAAATTTTATCACTCTTCCTCCTAACCTCCACTACATCCCCAAGTAATTGCTTATTTATGATCACACTTACTCCATTACGATTTTTATCTCTACCCGTATACCAAAGTTTATAACCCCAAAACTCTATGACTTTAGCTTTCTCACTTACCCATTTAGTCTCCTGCACGCACAAAATATTAACTCTCCTTCTAATCATAGTATTAACTAACTCTACTAATTTACCTGTAAGGGAATCTATATTTCATGATATCAACCGAAATTTATATTTATGAGCTAACTTTTTTACCTCTACCCGTTCATTAAAATATGGGAACCCTCTTATGTTTGACAGCACATCTGGGCGCCGACGTGGCGCGTCGCTTCTGGGCGACGACCTAGCAATCCTCACACATTTTTCACTACACCCGGGTTCCGATGTAGCGCGTCGCTCGGTAGGGAACGCCTCAATGAAATTCATATTTTGGCTTATTTCATAATATGTGACAATATTTTACGTTGGCTGTCACTGGCCTACCACAAACCTTTTTCTTTATCCTGGTTTGGGACAGGCAGTGCATAGCATTGGCGGAGTTACGAAAACTATAGTTTGTGAAAGTTTAAAATATGCAATTAATATTAAGAAAACCTGCAGCGATATAACATTTGGCCTTTTTGGCAAATTTTGTTCCTTAAAGATGAATATGATAATACTCTTAACAAAATTGTATCATCTCCTGTGTCTAGAGTGCAGACTATCCTTGTATAGCAGGATTTGAAGGGTTACTCGGGGTTTGATTGCATGACTAGGTCTATCTACCTCCCTGCCAACTAGGTATCTTGGTTACATATCAAGTCCTTCATATGTTCATTGGTTACACTTTCCTCTGAAATTTGGTGTCAAGTTGATGTCAAGTTGCAGCAGGTCATGGAAAACCAGCCAGTTCTTTTGTTGAATGCTCATGGGTTTGACTCGTTTAAGTCATGCTCCTTGCCTGACTCTCTTTTCTTGGGAAAGACTTGGATGGTGATGGTGATGATGGCTCATTTTTTAGCACATAATCTACATGCCATATATGCCTTACTCATATGCATACTATCTATTTTATAATTTAACTTCAGGTTACTTTTTCATGTTAATACCATCTTATGTTCACTAATCATTCCATGAATGAAGTATGCATGACTCACTATACCTTTTCCAATGGCTGACTTTTTATCTTAAAACTTTTATGAACTTAATGTTGGCTTCATTTCGGTTACAGCATTTTTACACATTACTTAAGTTTCGGTTCATCAGGTTTCTACTCTGGTTGTTTCGAAGTTCTATGTGGTATTAATAATGGTAGTTGGATAAGCACGCATATTATATAAAACTTTGTCCTCTGCACTTGCTTGTCTTAAATTTTCACATGTAGATAAGAAGGTATTTGGCAATGAAGAGCCAAGTAAACCATGTTCGTAGTTATAGATTTCTATTAGAGGGTTGAAAAGTATAGAGCACATTAGCATAAATGAAATCCATAAAAGGGATTGAAATGGCTTAAAAAATTGGTTAGATTGACATGAAGAGTCAGTTGCTTCTTGTGATTGTTGAGTGTGTTCTAGGGTTATTATTCTATAATACAACGTTTTTGGTAGCCACCATGGTAGCCTTTTCCTCATCCTTTCATGACTTGCTAATTGAGATCTTGTACAACTGGGTGCCTTCTTTTAAGCTCCAAATCAGTTGGGTTAGTAGCATGCCATTTAGAATTTGATGAAAATGTTGGCTTGATGGTAGGCAATCTTGACTTTGGGTTTGGAGACATGTACTAATCTGTCATTTAGATTTTTACCAAATGCATGTTTAGAATTTAACCTTGAACTCCTTATCATGTCAGCCTGTTAGGTGCAACGGAAGGCTGCCTAGGATAAAGCTTAAGTTGATATTTAGGATTTAACTAGGATTTGTCTGGCCTAGATTTTGTTTCAGCAAAAAACTTTTATCATTGTCTTTCCATTTGAGAAAGAAGAGAAAAAACCAGTTTTTCAATCATTCTTCCAAAGTTAGCGGAACATTTTTCCATTGAAGAGCTTTTCCATTGAGTCAAACACTGGAGAAGTTTGTTCCAGAATTTTCTCCATGCAAGGGGATGCCCAGAGGTTGTAGAGCATTTAGTATTGTGATTGTGGTTTATGTTGTAGTTCTTGCTTGTCTATGTTTCACTATTTATTGATAATGTCTACCTCTAAAAGATATGGCTAGCCATAAAGTGTTCATTTCTGCTATTAATTTTATTAACAAAATGAGTCTTGAATTATAATAAGAAAGTTGGAGTACTTTGAAGATAGTGTTTTTAAAACACCTTTAAATACTTCTATATGTATTTTATATTTTTGCAGGAATGGAGATGGCCCAACTTGTTTGTGGTAATTGCCGAACATTGTTGATGTACACTCGTGGTGCAACAAGTGTCAGATGTTCCTGCTGTAATACCATGAATCTTGCTAGATCAGGTTTGCTTTTTCGTTTTCTATTTTCCCTAAAATGTGCACAGTGATGTTAGTAATATCTGTATCCGTGTTGTCTTCATAGAAGTTTATTTTATATTTTTCTTTCCCTGGGTTTTTTAATGCAATCTTTTTTTTTGTGATTTTTTTTTGAGATATTTTTTTTTTGGAATTTTTATTTTGAATGTATTGAGGTGCTTCATTCATTGTGAATAGTTTCTGGCATTTTGTTTTAAGCTTACTTATTGTTCTTTTGATTCTCTTTTTTGTCAATCTGACATCATACTTTTTTCTTGCATGTGACCCTTCTTTGCATATTTAATATGGATAATATAATCAAAGCATGCAATCTTTTATCCTGATTCCTTGCTTTAGGCCACACTATTTTGGCAATCTCGAGTCCTTGTTGAAACAATTGGTTGTAGGAACAACTCTTTCACAATGAAATTTTTTTCGAATTTAAATCCTCCTAGCAATTGCACTCTATTTCATCTCCAGAACTCTTCAACTGTCTCTTAATGGATGTTGTCGGAAAGGATTTCAGAAGCACAGTTGAAAACTTTTGGGATTTCAAAATTTAATGTTAGTGAGAGAGTTTATATTTGGCACAATTTGGCTTAAATCATACCTTAGTAAGGCATTCAAAAGTTATACTATATAGAGTTTGAGACTGAAATTATCATCTCAAGACACATGGTAGACCCATGTGTTTAGGGATGATAATGGGTGCATTCACGGGTCAATTTTTGACCCGTCATATTCAAAATTTTGAATTAAAAATGAAATTTATATTTTTTTAATTCAAAATTTTGAATAGGGCGGGCCAAAAGTTGATGCATGGACTTGCCCATTCCCATCCCTGCATGTGTTTCTCAACTCACAGAACTGTGACTCTCTCATCACTGCTCTCCCTCACTTCTAACTTTTCAACTCCTTCAAATTTCACCTCCTTGATGGCAAGTTCTGGTGGATTAGAATGCTTGGGTGCCGCTTCTTGGCATCACTCCCCTAGCGTTCCTACAAAATCTAGAATTTGTGGAGGCAAGAAATCAAAGTTTTTAAGGTTTTTTCATGGTCAGGCTAGAAAAGATAATATTCTTACATGGATCTAAACATTTTGTACCTTTAGATTGTTTTTTTATTTTTATTTTTTTTTACATAGATTGAAAAAAAATATTTCATTGAGCTAAAAGAACATAGATGTACTAGCTTTTCAAATATCAAACATATTTATGAAAAATAATTAATAAAAAACTGTTTTCAGATGTGCTTATCTTTTGAGGAGAGAAAATGACATTTTTATTATCTTTGATTTCTCATATTGAGTTTTACATTTTTTACATTAAAAAATAATGGATCTCAAAACTTGGTTTTCAGAGATTATGAATACAATTTAACTTTCTTATGACTACATTTTAACTTTTTTTTTTCTTTTGAAGAATAATAAGCTAACTATTATCGTCTTAAGTGATGCTTAAAAGAATGATATGGGTGAGTGATCGATAATAAAGTAGATATTGTCGAAGGTATCTGAGTAATCGATGATATTGTCAAATGTTTCTCTTGAATAAAAGATCTTGTCAGTTTTTTGTTTAAAATCGAATATAAAAGATTTATCCAGTAAAAGCACAGAGACATACATATAACAACAAGAACATTAACAATAACAGTAATAAGTAACTCTAACTATTAATGTTTATTGTAATATTGTAATATTGGATTTACCTTTAAGATAATCATTTTTGAAATTTAATACAATTATTATAGTTTAGCTTATAATAGAAAGAGTACGTTAATGTTGGACAGTGGCTAGAATAAATAGGTATAAGTACAGAAACATGTGATGAACCATTTCAAACTCGTAATGGGTTGCTTTTGACATACGCTGTAAATTTAAAATACATGATTTTGCGTAAAAATTAACTTGATTTTGGAGCACATATGTATTTTTAAAATCATTTTAATTTGCATTCCTTTCGTGAGTTGTGAGGGTAGGGTCTACCATTTTCTCAACTTCTGCAATATCCATCCCTACATCATTTTAGGTATCTGCTTTGCTGGAATAAGCCTTACTATTGGTAGGATCCTCGATCCCTCCACTTCTAAGTTTTCTTTTCGCGCCAATATCTTTCTTTCTCAGTTGAATCCCTTGAATATCTTTTCAATTTTTTGGCCTTACCAATTCTTATTGAAAGAAATTTTAAGTATGTGATGAGAAAAAAAAAAGATATCAAACAATGAAACAGATAATAGTCCAGGACTGTTCTTCACTAAACTCACAGTCAATACTTATCATTCCATTAGTTGATTGTTGTAGTTCATAGAACAAAAACATAGGCTAGGCTTTTAAGTTTGGCAAAAATAATAAACGCAACAATAAATATATCAGAGGTCAATAAAACCAATCACTTAGGTTCCAAGGACATGGAACTTTCGACATATAAGCTTGTGCTTAGCATTGTCTTTCCCAGAAGGTTAATTCCTTCAATTATCTTCCTTTTAGGAAAATGCAACCTCGTCGAACTTGAGCATAGTTCTTCCAATCTTTCATAATAGGTAGATGGATGCATTGGATCCATCGCTTGACTGGACATGGGATATCGAATTTCACGTCTTTAGCCACATTCATTATTCGTCTTTCAGCAAACAAATATTGAGATGCTTCAGTTCATATCGAACAAAGTATGCTAGGTAAAAAATTCGAAACATCTTGGTATATGGTTGCTCATAATACAATAAAGGAATATGGATAAATGAGTGCTACATTGATTTCTTATGACCTATCAAGCAACGGATCTCTTAGAATTGAACAACAACAGAATCTTGGTTAGTTCAAGAATGTGAGATTGCAGTAATTCGGCCGACAGGAAGACGAAAATATATTTGAAGGAATTAACCTTCAGGAAAAGACATGGTTCACCACTGTCTTATATATTGAAGGTCTCCTATCCTTGGGAACTAGGTGATTGGTTTCGTTGACCTATATCTTTCTTGCTAGATATATTATCTTTTCAAATATGAACTCCTACCTTATGATTTCTGTGAATTATAACAGTCACCTATTAGTGTGATAAGGATTGATTCTTTTTTTAGTAAAAGAGAAGCACTCCGGGATTATTGTTTGATTGGTTACTTAGTATCTGATCTTTTTCTCTTCACATGCCATCAGAGATTTTATAAGTAGTATATAAGAAACAAATAGATACTTTATAAACATGTCTCATATGTAGTCAGGTGTATGCACTATCTTGTAATTACACAATGCATGGTATGAGAATTGGTTCATCTAAGCAGTGAAACCTTAAAATGAGAGGGCCCACATGAATGATCTATCAGCCTAGCCATTGCCTAGTGTAAGTTGATACATTCAGAGACCAAGCCTCAAATATTATGTATTATGCAAGATGCTGGATAGAGGATGAAGATAACAAATTTTACTTTGAACAACATATTAGCTAGCACATATGATCCATGATCATCTCAACAAAGTTTGCTTTGAACAACATATTAGCTTAGCATGTGTGATCCATGATTGTCTCTGAGGCATGATATAGAAGCCAAAAAGATCACAGGAATTCCTATATTTGGAGAGAAAGAGTGTTAGTCATTTGTCTTCTGTGTTCCTCTCATTGCCTGCATGGGTACTCTTAGGGGCAAAGTTTGTATCTGGGATGCTGGGATTCTTTCCAGCTTCCACCGCCATTTTGGAATAGATTCTGGAAAAGTTAAGAAGATGTAATCATGAATATAAACATATTTCACTGTAATCCGTATTTATGACCTAGCGCTCGCAGGAAAGAGCATGTGAGTGGTAATGGTAATAAACGATGATGGGGTTATTAATCATTAGGTTGCAAGGGTTATATAAATGAACTCTGAATTTTTTATAAATGAACTTTGAAATAGTAGTTTGTAGTTCACATGTTTTTAGTTTTTTATTTTGTTGAGTTCTATTGTGCAACTTAATCGTTTCTAAACAATTCACACAACCCTTGAGCCTGGGTGCTAGGAATATAAATGATTTAAAAAATTTATGATATGCTTGTCCTGCTAAGAAATTCTAAATGAGTTCCTGAGTCATTTGAATGTAACATTCATCATTTGTTTAGGTATACTTCTGATATTCTCAATATAATATCAAAAAACTGCACAAATGTTGATGCTTCTTTTTTAGTTCATCAATGTATATCCTGCAAAGAATCTCTCTAAATTTGTTTTTCTTCAATGCATTGGAAGCAGCAAATCAGGTTGCCCATGTGAGCTGTGCACAGTGTCGTACTACTCTAATGTATCCCTATGGAGTGCCCTCTGTTAAATGCGCAATATGTCATTATGTTACTAATGTCGGGGTAATTCCAGAGACCTTTTCGTAGTTCTTTTCTTTTAGTTATCATCCTTCCCCTCTCTATCATCATCTGATATTATTGCAGAACCATATATACTTATGGGAGATAACCATTCGTTTCTTTTTACATATTTAATCAGATGGGTAATATGAGGGTGCCGATCCCTGTTAATAGGCCAAACGGAGCTACAGCTTTTTCTCCATCTATTTCTCCATCTACTTCAGCTGTACGTACATCTTATTTGTTTTCACATTTTTCGCCTGACTATTGCAGTTAAATCTTAACTTTCTTGGCCTTTCTCGGCAATTTTAACCTATTTATTTTTGGCACAGTCTAACAGCCAGACTGTTGTGGTTGAGAATCCCATGTCGAGGGATGCAAGCGGCAAACTGGTATCGTCCTTATCTCTCTTTTCTTCTTCTTTGGCATTACAATTCTTAGGCATTATATGAGACCATATTTGTTTTCCAAGATAAGCCACGCTTGCTAAGCATCATGTACCCTGTAGAATTCACTTTCCAGTACACAACAGATCATCTTGACAGGATTCATGGCTACAACCTGACTCAGTGGAAAGAGATGGGGTGGGTTTTGGGAGGTCACATTTTCAAGTCCTCTGACATAGTGACTAATCACTGACAGTTAATAATAATTCTTTTGTTAAAAGCATGTTGCAATTCGAATTCAGTCACTCTTCTTGCCATATTGGGCACCAACCTCTTAGCTAAACTCTGGCAGTTGTCATGGTGAGCCTGGTCCTAATACATGTAGCTCTATGGGAGGCTTGTATCAATGATTCGGATCTAATTCCTACTTACCGTTTAACTGGAGGCGCTGTTTGACAATTTGAATAATATGATTTATACAAGTCTCTTACATTCAAGACTACCTGAGAAAATGTGGCCAGTCCTTGTACTCTTTATCTTCTTCTAGTCAAGCTCATTAAGTATTGCGCTGCACCATATTGACCTCTGAAACACATGCAGCGACCAGTAGTTTAAGGTCCATTTGAAAACTAGTTTAAGGTCCATTTGAAAGTTTTCGACTTACATTCCTTTACTCCTGCAAATATTTCTGTTTCTTGGGTAAACATATTGGAGACATTTATACATGTTGCTACAGCTGGATATGCTAATATCTTAGTTTCTGAAATGCTTTTTTTTTTTTTTTTTTTTTTTAAATCTTATGTTGCAGGTGAGCAATGTTGTAGTCGGGGTCACCACGGATAAGAAATGACTTCTAAATGATGTTCAGTTGTGGTAGTGGTATGTTTGCTGTAAATTTGAAGTCGGTAATCCCATTATCATTTGTTTTGGGTAACTGCAGCTACGTGATGGGACAGTAAAAGAACATAGGAAAATGAGAAATGTACCCGTGTTTCTAAGACTAAATTGGGCACTGCATCAGACTTGGATCTCTGTATTTTAAAATTTTTTTTTGGCAAGATTGCACTGCCAAAATGCCAATATGTGGCTGTGTGAATATATACCTTTGGTTCAGTTCAGTATATTGGGTAAAATAATATGGAAAGCTATTACATGCCACTGTTACACTAGCTTTGTTGCATTCTCCTTGAGAATGCATCGTGTCGTCTGTTCATGGCTGCAAGCTGTAATCATGAATTGTTGTCTTCCTGCATGAAGTTGGGCTGTAACAATCATTTCTCCTTGTTGATATCTTATATCTTTTCTTGCCGGCCGTGGGTTATGGAATGTAGCTGTCCCCAATCGGGAAAGTGTAGAACTCACTTTGGATTTGATTGAGTTGAACATCAAGCACATTTGTAGAACTCATTATTGATATCTCAAACTGTGCATCATCCTATTCTCTATCCCTTTGTTGATGGTGGAGATCCAGTTCTTTTCAATTCAATCTCTATCGTCTACTTATCTGGCAGTGCGATTGATATGGATGTAATAAGCATAGAAAACAGGAGAGAGAATAATTCTAAAGATGTTTATATGGGATAAATAGGAGAGAGAATAATTCTAAAGATATTTATATGGGATAAATAGGAGAGAGAATAATTCTAAAGATATATATATGGGATAAATAGGAGAGAGAATAATTCTAAAGATATTTATATGGGATTCTCGTGGACTTCCTCTTTCATTATTCATTGGATAGGCTAGAATAATTTGCTAATGCTATTATCATACGACACAAACCTATAATAGTAGGTTTGGTAGACCGAGGCTTTCCAGAATCCCACTGGATTTATTAAAATGTAGAATCCCACTGGATTTATTAAAATGTAAGCACGATTTTTAAACAAATTAATTAATTTTAATTAGAGCTAGTTACTCTCCAAGTTGGAGCATGTTGATTTTTAACTCTCAACATGATCAAACAAACGTAGTACAAGAGTTTGAATACTATTGATCATCATAAAGGCCCCCCCAAGCATAAATATGCAATTTTTTTTTTCTACTTTTCTACAATTTTAGGATTTGGTACAAGAATTCTTCTCCTGCATTGAGATAGTCCACCATCTGCCTCTGCGGACAGGCATAGCAAATTTTGTGCACCGGTCGTCGCTCAACATGCGCATGCACATATACATGTTCGATTCAGTGTAATTTTCTTTTTGGTTCAAGTAGCCTATCCCATCCCAGATACTCTCATTTAGTTGTTGTACGCATATCTAGAAGAAGTTGATGGACAACTAAGAATCTTATAACAACATTTTCTTTTCCTTCTTCTTTCATTTATACATTCCTACCACATAGAAGACAGTCCATTCTCGCTGAGATAGCTATCTATGCTCCCTTCTGCAGTGCTTGGATGAAGCTCATCCCTCTTCTGGTCTCCATCCAACTTGGTAAGGTGATTCAAAACTGCCCTGATCACCTTCTTATCACAATCCAACTGGTTCAGGCCAGAGGCCAAGTCAGGCAGGCCCCATGCATGGGCTGCAGGACTGTTGAACGGCATCTTGTTCGGTGGGATGGCCGTCGGGATGACCGGTGGGTTCGCCATCGCTGTTGCCGTCATCAACGATCTTTGAAAGGGATTGGAGAAGCAGGGCACTTGCTCATACCCCTCCAAGCTCACTGGGGTGGTCTGGCCAAAGGTGATGTAGGTCTCCATCAAGGGTGGGAGAGAGGGAGAGCTCCTGTCTTCATAGCTGCGGTCCATGCTTTGTTTGGATGCGAGGCCCCTACTCTTGTAGAATACTCTGCATAACACCCAATCCTCCTGCTGTTTATGTCCAAAAAAAATATCAAATTTAGATGAGTCACTGATCATGCATTTTTAAGTGATTGCCAGTGTTAATACATGCAATTATTGCTATGTTGCATACGATATTGCTAATAAAATCAAGCAAAAAAAAATCCAAAACACATAAATATATCTTTCTTTCTTTTTTGTATATGATCATTATATGGCTTGAGTCTTATTCATAATTAATTAGCAATCTATTCAGAATAGCAATATTCCTATTTAACTATAAATATCAAACTACCGAAGGGGAGCCTTGGCGCAACGGTAAAGGTTATCGCTATGTGACCTGAAGGTCACATGTTCGAGTCGTGAAAATAGTCTCTTGCAGTAAAAAAGCAACGTTAGGCTGCGTACAAAAGACCTAAGTGGTCCGATCATCTCCCAGATCCCGTGCATAGCGGGAGCTTTGTAGCACCGGGCTCCGTAAGTTGCAGCAGGGATCTATTATATAGGTATCAGTTAGATTTTTATCGTTAGTTTAGCATTTACTCTTTTGAATATGGGAAAGTTAATCCAGTCAGTATAGCCGGAATATTTCCTATCAAGTCAAAGAGCATGAGAAACTTGCAAATTTCAACATTATATATTGCTTCTTCATATCTGTTTATTTAGCCAATTGTAGATATATCCTTGTCCATATTGTTAGAATTTTATTTCAGTTGATTTTATTTCAAACATCATGAGTTAAACACATTCTTCATTTACACACTATATTTTATGATGTTTGAATCTGTCCAATTCCATGTCATCATCTATTCACCTAAACCTTCCTATTTTGTTAACCCCAACTTGTCAACAATTTGCCCGTTATCTTATTTAGAGACATCAAATATTTTTACTTTAGCATAAATGGCAGGGCCAACCCTTCCCATTTCATTAGTTGGAACAGAGGCATCAAATATTCAAACAAATCATTGAACCCTAAGCGATAATAACAACATAAATACAGATAAAACAACACGAGAAGCTCACTCAGTGATTAAAAATAATAATAAATAATAGTAATATATTGAAGAGATGTATCATACCTTAATAGAGAACTTTGACGCGTCACCAGACAATTCCATTCGAAACTCATGCATGACCCAGTCAGTTTTTCTTCCTTTTGGGGCTCTGCCTTGGTAGAACACCAATGTCTTCCTCATTCCGACGAGGGCTCCCTTTTGAGTGATGTGCTTGTCCTTTCCCGTCGCCTTCCAATATCCAGACACCGTCGCCCGGTTTGTCCGTTGGCCGGTTGCATACTTCCGATCACGCAAGCTGTAGAAGTACCATTCCTTGCCTCCCACACATGCCATCTCTACACAGTGGAATGAAAATGGAGCCTCATTTGAATGTCCAAGAACCTTTGCTTGTTCAAGCTTGATGAATGAGATTGCACATAACACTATATTCTCTTATATAAAGTTCTGTTTTCAACTGTATCACAAAGGTTTTGTCGTGTAGTTGGTTATCACGTCCGTCTAACACACTGAAGGTCTCCGGTTCGAGTCCGGGCGAAGCCAATATTTCATTTTCTTTTTATTATTCGATAGTTTAATATGTTTTTTCATTTTTCGTTTTTTTTAAAGTTTTTTGACTACATGAGGTGTTATACAACAAGTATTAATTTTTGTTACCATTTTCAACTCTTTCTGAAAAGAAAACAATGCTAATCATAAATGAATTAAATTAAAGCCAAACCATGTCCTCATGATTTCATATCTCAAGGTTAGTTTCTTAAAGAAGAAAAATACATAAATAAATAAAAGAAGGGAAGGAATAATATAATTAACAACAACAACAGTAAGTTTCTCTCTTTATTCCTTTGGATTCTCATAATTTTCTTTAAGTGGGCAAAAGGTCTCAATCTTTTTTTCCTACTTTGTCCCAAATTTAGGTGGTTTTCTCTGAGAATTGGTATAAATTTGGCAAAGGATAATGAACATGAAAAGGTTGAGATGTGGACAAACCCTAGCTAAGAGAATATCTTTCTGTTATGGAAGAAGAAAAGGCCAAAGAAAAGGACCTAACTTGAACTTTATTTATGAGATAATATTACCACCAAAATATCTATCATCTTTTTTTTTTCCCCAAAAAAAAAAGACTTAATCAGGAAGTAATCGACAATCTTGTCATTTATCTTAAATTAGAGACCAGAAATAAGAATTAAACATGACTTAGAAAAAGAGAAGCTACAAAAGAAAGAAAAACCACTTTATCACGTAATTTCTTCTTGAAAATAAAATCTCAATCTTCATTCTTCAATAAAACAAGTAGACTTAGCTAATAATGATCAATTTCTATATAGAGAAATGTCTTTTTAAAAAATTACAATAATATATTAAATGAGAGGAAAATGATTAATCTCTCCTTTGAGAAACAAGTTATGTGATACATAGACATACAAAAAAATTAAGTTGGATGTAATGATGCTATAGTTCATTATCCTAAGTTAACACCTCAAGCAGACACATTAAATCCATGCATGAAATCAGGAGAAGTCACTAACAATATGTTAAGCAACAAATCATAAGATCACGATGAAAAGGAGTGCTCCCATATTAGTGAAACTAACAAGAAATATGACAGTATCAGTACACTCACCAGGAAGATCCCATGGCTCGACCCTGTTGAGATCGACATCAATCATCGTTGGACAACCAAACAAGCTGCCAGTATTATCTCCGGCGATCTTCTTTGCTAGGTAGTCGCATATGAGCTCTTCGTCTCTAGGATGAAATCTGAACCCTGGAGGCAATCTGGCCTCCATTAAACTCAAGTAACTCATGGTGAGAGATGCAAACGAAAGGAGAAGATTGACGAGAGTGTTAATTGAGATTTAGAGAGGGAAAGAGATAAATGAGAACTCAATACAAGGACTGGGGCTTATATAAAGAACGAGGCACAAGTCAACCTCTCAAGCTATGAAGGGAGGTGAGAGATTTAGATGGAGGTTGAAGGGAATGGAACTGTAATTTCCACGCTTACTCCCCAAGATACCCCTGCCAGCTTGGCACGCTGCTGACATGGACATAAGGCCAGCAGCCGCCAAGTGCCAGTCGCATGGGGTGATCTGCTGTCCAGTCTAGAACAGCAAACGGCCACTGAGATTCCGGGTTCGGATCAATACTGAAGTGCTATATCCAAATCTGATCATACCCGACATCGGTGATATTCAGGGACCACAATGGTCATGCAAATAGGGCTCATGAATCATGCATGTCACACCAATATGGTTAGAGACATCAGATCAGCTCATTCGGGGCGAATTAGGTGCTTCCCGTTCCAGCATAGACAGCAACCACATACTTCTACCTCAAGAAGTTGCTCACCCCCTTTCATATCCAGAATGTAAAGCATAATAATCTTTCATCGTTATGTGATCCATATTGACAAAAACTATCCCTTGGTAACCAAGAACTTCAGTGAAAAGTAGCTGAGCTTTGTATAGCAGTTTAACCAGTAAAGCAAAAGTTTCAGGTACAAGCTCTCAACACCAGTATGACACTGTTTGAGTTCCCTCCAGGCTGAGTTTGTTATTTTCTTCTCTCTGCAGCCTTTCACTTTCATTCTGTGTTTCAGTTTGGAGTTCATTAACCATGACATCAACTGACCTCGACAGTATGGGCAGGCTGCCGTGCCAACCCATCCACTCCTCCCATCTCTCAATGTGTCCATCCACACTGGCAATTGTCTGATCACGATCAGAGAGACTAAGTCATGCCAAGACCACTCAGATAAGCACGCACTCGGAAACAGCTACACACTTGTTGATGTTGATCTGATGGATAGGACCGCAACACGTCATGCGGTAACACTGCACAGGGTCAATATCAATGCCTTGAGTATCACTGCCAGTTTCCATATTTTGACAGCAATGTTCTTGTTATCTAGCCTTCAGGCTAATGTATCCAATTAAAGAGCATGGTACAATGTACCATTTTTGGATGGTGCCCATCGATATCAACTGTTGGCCAGCTGGCAGTGCAGCCCATCCGACTCGCCACATGGCGATGATCAAGCCACCTGATCAGAACAGGGAAGGACTCAGGATGATGATGGTATTAGGCCAAATTGCGTATGTCGTCAGGCATCCTAGGGCAGCACTTTGATCGCCACCATGCGGTCTCGACCTAATCCCGCTAGGCATCTTCTGCCCATTCTCAAACTGTCGTCTCAGACTTTCTAAATTGATGACATCATCAAAGGCACGACATATTGTTCCAATGTAATAAGACTCTTGGGATTCGTCAATTAAATGAAAATAGCTGGGTGTTTCAAAACCCAGATCTTCAAGTTGTCCCTGAAATCTTTCAAGAGATTCTACACGATCACAATCCTGATGCAATATGCCATAGCTTTGACCCTAATGATGAATAGAAGATTGATCAGTCACATTTCAATTCAAGGAATAAATAGAGAAATAATACATGATATGCCACACAAAGAAATAATATTCTAAGTTTCCATGGTGGTTACCGGGATGACTGATACCAAAGTTGGATTATTAAAGCATATCTCAGTCTGAAGGCTAGAAAAAATAAGTATTGACTGGTAATTTCATATTATACTAAACTTTTAACCATAAAACTAACCTTCAGCATATTTTCAAAGTTTTGACTCTCGCAATTTTATTGTAGGATACTAGAAGTGAAGAAATCAAAAACCACTGCTGCTCATAACTATGAGAAGGAGCCACAAGTGTGAAGGCACATGCCAATCTCATCAAATTCTTCTCATTGCAATATAATACATAGTGAAGTAAACTGATTGCGACGTTACATTAGGATAATCTACAAGACTTTTTGTCAAGCCTCTGCTAAATTTTTTTTTTTTAGTTCCAATAATGAGATGCCAAACAGAGTAACTAAAGTAGTCGATACCTTCATTGAACCCTAAAAATACGGTGACCTGTTAAAGATGAGTCAAATGAAGTTAGCTAAACTATAAGTTGATCCAAATATAAGTGTCATTTTCACACCAACCTACTGATATGATGGATTAAATACTTAATTTGGATAAACCCTTAAGGTAGGACCATTTTACCATTGGAAGGAAATGATCTGAGGTCGCATTCAGAAGAAAGGGTGAGATCGCAGGGGTATGTTTCTTTCCATTCAAGTAGAGACAAGTGTAACCCAAGAGTATTCCAACCCGAAACTAATTTGGAATTTAATCTGAGTTGCTGTTTGGTTCACCAAATACAAAATTAAATAATACCCCCAGAATTGCGTGTGTGTACTTGTGCATATTTGTGTTTGTGTTTATAGAGTAGGAGGGCAGAGTTGACCCAAAAAGCGAGACATATTTGCATTGGGTTAAAAATTTGAATCCAATTACAAATAAAATGAAATGATCAGACAAGTTGGAATTAGCATATGCCTTTTGATCTAACAGGATATATACATCAGGCCAGTTCTAGGACATCCACAACCTATCCATAAGAAACGAGAAAAAAGAAGTCATATGTTTCCTATACCATGTTAATTACAAATTTCAGTTTGAATTCCTTTAACATCAAGTAGGGATGCTAGGACTGCAAATGTGTATCCAACTATGAACTTTATGAAAAATACGTGGCATTACATTAGTTCACCAATTACTATATGCAAACAGTTAGAAACCCATTTCACAGCATTTTCGTGGGTTCCTTGTACCCTTAACATAAAACTAAGCAAATAGCAATATAACAATGAAGAAGCCTTTATCCCAGAGTCTTTGGATAGCTATATGATCCTTTTACTAGATAAACTAGTTACATGACTATCAATAATAGTCGCACTAAAAACAATGTCAAGTCTCGAACATAATTATTTACCTCCCAATTTCAGTGCTACTAGGTTTTAAGAAGAAAATGTTAGACCAGATACCCCCCCCCCCCCCAAATTAACCTCCGAATCAAAGGTCGAACCAAAATTTAAATCCCTCCTTTTCCTGGAACCTAGGTGTGAGATATATCTGGAGACTCCAAATGGATGACTATGGATTGAGTAGGCTTTTCAGAGCTTGGTTCAGTTTGTATCATTCTGCTTTGCAATACAAAGACTAACCGGAAATTGGTTCCTTGTTTTTTGTTCCTATCCGCCTCTGTCAGCAAATTCCACTTAGACTATAAAGAAAAATTCAAATAATTTCAGCAGCAAAAAATATCAATAGCAGAGTAGAGGCTTCATGACAAAAGAACTTTTTAGCAGCAAAAAAAAAGAAATTAGGGATGCCTACAACTAGCAAAGTATCAGGGATCTTAAGTCCATAACTAGCAGTAAGAATGATGATTTGGATATTTTCGACTGCTTATAAATGTGCTATTGACCCTCTACAAGTTGGTATAATATTCTGAGAACCAAGCAACCATAGAGGAGATACTTGGTTTCTATACAAGGCTCATCATGACATAAAATACCAAGCATATTAGTCATCACCGGAGCTTGTGCAACCAAGTAAAGTGTTCATAGCTACAATATAATAGGAAATAATCTAAAAAATAAAGCAAGTTGGACTTCATGTCCTAGAGAGGATTGTTTAAGCCTCCACAACATCCAAATTCTTGAAAGATGGTGATAGAGAAATTGTTTAACTTGAAAGATTTTGATAGAGGAATTGTTTAACTTGAGTTGGGTGATCTTGAAAGTGACCGGAACTAAGTCTAATGTTTCACTGTAGGCTGGTGGAGGAAAAGAGTTCCAGAATATTAGGAGTGTTGAAATTTCTGTATGAACTCAAATGAAAAGAGATGGAAACAAAATAATGAATTTTTTTATTCCTCGAGTCAAACTTGACAGGTAGCGATTTAAACGATAAGTTGCTAATCCTTTATGCAGGAGATCACGACTCTTTTAAGTTGAGAAGGAGAATGGGTTCAGGCCATACACGTAGAGGCCACATAAGAAAACATCCTAATGATCCAAAATTTCAAAGAGTAATTATTCTTTTGCATTTGAACTTGCATTTTTCCTAATTGTGAGGCAGGTGTATAAGTATAAAATCAAGTGGCATGTGCTAAACTCGGTAGTGTTCATCCATTGAGGTAAGAAACAAACTGTCACAACAATCAAAGCAGTTTTACAAAACTGTGAAAATATTAACCATCAAACATGCCACGCTTAGTCACTACTCACTTGTAGTATTAGGAACAACTGACATATGCCCAAGAATAATGGAAGTTTACTTTTTGATCAAAGACATGAACCGTAGTCAATGTTTCCATGTTCATTATGTTTGGTCACCAAAATAAGTGCTTGCTGGTATCCCATACTTGTTTTGAGGAACAAAAAGTTATCTTTCGGACATCTTATACTTGTAAGCAACTACGTACTATATTGTCTTGAAAGTGGTACCTATTTATGTGGACAAGCAATCTAACCACTGGCTTATATAGCTAGTTATTTATCTGATTGTTCACATCAAACAAATAACCACTTTTTTTTTCTGTATTTTAGGAACAAACACCAGTCTATTCCATTGTGTGTTAGAAACTTTAATTTCTAGTCAGGTGGAAGGAGCAGGCATTGTGCCCATTCTTTGTAATGAAAGATGCCAATTTGCATGTTAGAAAAAATTAAGGCCATATTACTTGTCTATAGAGAGCACAGGAGTCCAGCTTCTTTTAGCATCTACTATATTTTCTGAACGTTATTATAGGAAGGTTCAAACACAGAGAGTAACCTATAGATATGTATCATTGGCGCTGAAACAGAGAAGGTGCTCAGTCCACTCACCGTGGTTCAGCAAGTCAGCTTCCACAGCAAGCTTTGAATCAGAACATTTTTCATCT
Source organism: Dracaena cambodiana (assembly GCA_036321105.1). Classification (NCBI taxonomy): domain Eukaryota; kingdom Viridiplantae; phylum Streptophyta; class Magnoliopsida; order Asparagales; family Asparagaceae; genus Dracaena; species Dracaena cambodiana. The sequence continues at coordinate 37,930,011 of JAYEPQ010000016.1, read as the reverse complement.
CCTTCCAGAGACAATCACCTGCTAAACAAAAAGTGAAACTTTAGTTGATGAGTCATTTTATTCCTCCTTTTCTTAAATGAGAAAGATAAGAGGCAATCACTGATTGAAAATGATATACATCTTATTTCCATGACCACTATACCGAGATTACATTGCCTAATAGTATGCCAAATAAACATTAGATAAGACTATCTTATTCAAAATACGAAGCTAGTTATAAAGACTTTCTATTCTGGTTAAGATAAACAAATAAATGACGCGTATGGGGGCCAATTTAAAATAATCAAGCTTGTGTGTACACATCAACTTAAGGAAAGAAATTGATTAGGTAAAATTAAGATTAAAAATTTCTTAGAAAGTTTCTCTTCTCCATCACGTCTAATCTAAACTTGAAAGCTGAATTAATATAAATACATGATGACTTCACAAGGAAAGAAATTATATATCAAGTTCCTAAGTGTTGAAATTATTAGTCCCACATCGAGTGTGGGACTAATTTGAAAGGGAGGGGAAGGCTATAAAATTAGCCTTCCCCCCTCCCATTAATCTCGTCCCAATCTCCTCTCCCTTTGTAAATTATTACTTTTGTATAGTAATAAATTCTGCTGTCTTGTCCGTGGTTTTTACCCAAGAAGGGGTTTTCCACGTAAATCTTTGTGTCTCCATTTTTCTGGTCATTTGCTATTTTCCCACTCGTTTAGTCCATAACAGTGGTATCAGAGCAAGGTCAGCAAGGTTGTGGTACTTATAGTATGCTCTGTGGTTGTAAGTGGATCCTCCACATTTGTGGTTGCCACCCTCCACATCAGAAAATAAGTATTTGCTTCTTTGCGGAACCTACTCGGTATGCTTGCGGGGTCCACCCACTTGTTGTTGTTCTTGTGTGAGTAAGGTCAATAAGGTCGTGGTACTTATCGTATGCTCTGTGGCTGTAAGTGGATCCTCCACATTTGTGGTTGCCACCCTCCACATCAGAAAATAAGTATTTGCTTCTTTGTGGAACCTACTCGGTACACTTGCGGGGTCCACCCACTTGTTCTTGTTCTTGTGGGGCCCACTTTCTTCCGCTTGTTCTCCCACTTGTTCTGGTAGGGCCCACTTCCGTGAATAGTATTCTGGTAGGGCCCACTTCCTTGAATAGTGTTCTGGTAGGGCCCACTTCGGTGAATAGTGTTCTGGTAGGGCCCACTTCTGTGAATAGTGTTCTTGTGGGGCCCACTTTCATGAATAGTGTTCTGGTAGGGCCCACTTCCGTGAATAGTATTCTGGTAGGGCCCACTTTCGTGAATAGTGTTCTTGTGGGGCCCACTTTCGTGAATAGTGTTCTTGTGGGGCCCACTTTCGTCCACTTGTTTTGAATAGTGGGAGTTGTGTTGGAGTTGGGATATAGCAATGACACACAAATTTGAGATTGAAAAATTCAACGGAGGCAATTTTGGTCTCTGGAAGATGAAGATGAGGGCTATCTTGGTAAAAGATAAGTGCCTTCCTGCCATCGGTGAAAGGCCAGAGAATATCTCAGACGAGAAATGGTTGGAGATAGATGCTGAGGCTGATCTCCATCTCGGATTAGGAGATGATACATTGTCCAGCATTAAAAGAAAAAAAAAAAAGGAAGACAGCAAAGGAGATTTGGGATCATCTCATCAAACTGTACGAGGTAAAATCTCTCCACAATAAATTTTTTTTTTGAGGAAGTTGTACACCATTCGGATGTCAGAATCCACTGCAGTGACGGAGCACATAAACACCCTCAACACTTTATTTTCACAACTCAAGAATTTGGGTTATGATATAAAGATGGGTGAACGTGCTGAAATTCTACTCCAAAGTCTACCGGATTCATATGATCAACTCATCATCAACAAAACAAGCAACTTGGCTGAAGATCGCCTCGACTTCGATGATATTGCAGCTGCAGTTCTAGATGAAGAGAAGCGGTGCAAAAACAAAGAAGACAGGCAAGCAGTTCACACCAAGCAGAAGTTTTGACGGTGACAAGAGGAAGACCAATGGAACCTGGCCCCAGTGGGAGTCAAGGTCGCGGTAGATCCAAATCACAGAGTAAGAATGTCAAATGCTACAATTGTGGCAAGACGGGTCACTACAAAAGAGATTGTTGGAATTTGAAACAAAATTCCGGTCCTCAAGGAAATGTGGCAAACAGCTCAAATGATGGAAATGCCCTAGTATGTGAGGCAGCAACATCACATGAAGGCAGAAAAAGATTACAGGATGTATGGTTGTTCGATTATGGAGCAACATGACTTCTCACATAGAATGGTTTCATCACTATGAACCAGTCTCTGAGGGGATGGTTTACAGCTGTAATGATCATGCTTTAAAGATTGTTGGAAGAGGATCCATCAAATTGAAGATGTTTGACGGGACAGTTCGCACCATCCAAGAAGTGCGACATGTGGAGAGAATAAAGAAGAACTTGCTGTCTTTAGGGCAGCTTGACGACCTCGGGTGCAAGATTGAAGATGAGAAGGGGATCATGAAGATTGTACAAGGCGCGCTTGTAAGAGGAGAATACACTGGTGATGATTTGATAACTTCTGCAAGTAAGAAGGTATCAAAAAAACAGTTCATGACGGCGTACACCCCTCAACAGAATGGAGTGGCAGAGCGGATGAAACGTTGCTTGAATGTACAAGAGCAATGTTGGGAGCAGCAGGCTTAGAAAAATCTTTCTGGGCTGAAGCAGGCAACACCGCCTGTGATGTGATCAATCGGACTCCATCAACAACATTTGAGTTGAAAACGCCGATGAAGATGTGGACAGGTAAACCAGTCGATTACTCTAAATCTTCATGTTTTTGGAATTTTCTGTATATGTGATGCATAATTCCCAAGAAAACTACTAAGTTGGATCCAAAGTCCAGAAAGTGTATTTTCTTAGGGTATGCTGATGGTGTAAAAGGGGTATCGTTTGTGGGAGCCCACTACCCACAAAGTTGTCATCAGCAGAGATGTCATCTTTACAGAAAAGAAGATCCAAGATGATAGCACTACTTCAAAAGCAGAGACTGCAGTGATACAGGCGAAAGATAATTCCTCTGAAACAGTTGAAGAGAACCAGATTTCAGAACATGTTGATTCTGGTGTGCAAGAGATCAGACGATCAAGCCGAGAAAGAAAAGCTCCAGTTTGGCATTCTGACTATGATGTGGATAGCAATGTTGCATATTGCCTTCTAACTGAAGATGGAGAGCCATCAACTTTCCAAGAAGCAACGGTCAGTTCGGATGCATATCAGTGGATGGCAGCAATGCAAGAGGAGATCGAAGCTCTTCATAAAAATGAGACTTGGGATCTTGTGCAACTACCACCAGGAAGAAAACCCATTGGCAACAAATGGGTATACAAAATCAAAAGGAACAGTGATGATCAACTGGAGCGTTATCGTGCAAGATTGGTGGTCAAAGGCTACGCTCAGAAGGAAGGTATTGACTTTAATGATATTTTTTCTCCTGTGGTTAAACTTTCTACAGTTCGAGTAGTTCTGGCTATATGTGCTATCTCTGATTTACATCTAGAGCAATTAGATGTAAAGACAGCATTTCTTCATGGTGATCTTGAAGAAGAGATTTATATGCTCCAACCAGAAGGTTTTGAAGAAAAAGAAAAGAAGAACTTGGTTTGCAGGTTGAACAAATCTCTATACGGATTAAAGCAGGCGCCGAGATGTTGGTATAAGAGATTTGATTCTTTCATCATGAGCCTGGAATACAATAGACTCTATGCAGACCCTTGTGCATATTTCAAGAGGTTTGATGATAACAACTTTGTTATATTGCTATTGTATGTAGATGACATGTTAGTTGCAGGCCCTAACAAAGGTCAGATTCAAGAATTAAAGGCTCAGTTGGCTAGGGAGTTTGAGATGAAGGACTTGGGACCAGCAAACAAGATTCTAGGGATGCAAATTCACCGAGACAGAAGTAATAGGAAGATTTGGCTTACTCAGAAAAACTATTTGAAGAAAATTCTTCGAAGGTTCAATATGCAGGATTGTAAGTCAGTTTCTACCCCTCTTCCTGTTAATTTCAAGTTATCCTCAAGTATGTGTCCTAGCAATGAAGAAGAGAGGATGGAGATGTCTCGAGTACCGTATGCATCAGCAGTGGGGAGTTTAATGTTTGCTATGATCTGTACAAGACCAGACATTGCACATGCAGTGGGAGTGGTTAGTCGATACATGGCAAATCCTGGTAAAGAGCATTGGAATACAGTAAAGAGGATTCTACGATATGTGAAAGGAACCTCAAATGTTGCATTATGTTATGGAGGATCAGATGTAATTGTTCATGGATATGTTGACTCTGATTATGCAGGTGATCTTGACAAAAGTAAATCCACTACTGGATATGTGTTCATTCTTGCAGGTGGAGCTGTAAGCTGGGTTTCAAAATTGCAGTCTGTTGTTGCAACCTCAACTACAGAAGCAGAATATGTAGCAGCTACACAAGCCAGTAAAGAGGCGATATGGTTGAAGTTGGTGATGGAGGAGTTCGGGCACAAACAAGAGAAGATTTCTTTGTTTTGTGACAGTCAGAGCGCTTTGCATCTTGCAAAGAATCCAGCCTTTCATTCAAGAACCAAGCATATCCGAGTTCAGTATCACTTCGTTCGTGAGAAAGTGGAAGAAGGAACGGTGGATGTACAGAAGATACACACTAAAGAGAACCTAGCAGATTTTTTGACAAAAGGAGTCAACACGGACAAGTTCATTTGGTGTCGATCCTCTTGTGGCCTAGCAGAGACGTAAGCAACATGATGACAAGGCAGAAAGAATGGTGTGAAGATTAATTGAAACTCAATTAAATCTTCAAGTGGGAGAATGTTGAAATTATTAGTCCCACATCGAGTGTGGGACTAATTTGAAAGGGAGGGGAAGGCTATAAAATTAGCCTTCCCCCCTCCCATTAATCTCGTCCCAATCTCCTCTCCCTTTGTAAATTATTACTTTTGTATAGTAATAAATTCTGCTGTCTTGTCCGTGGTTTTTACCCAAGAAGGGGTTTTCCACGTAAATCTTTGTGTCTCCATTTTTCTGGTCATTTGCTATTTTCCCACTCGTTTAGTCCATAACAAGTTCCTAAGCACGAGGGGGACCTCACGATTTTTGATATAATAACAATTTGTTCTATGAATATGTAATGCTGAAAGGTTTGGATGATTTATTTATCACAATTCCACACACACGTAATATAAAACAAAAATAAATGAATGAGTTATAATGGCTCTTTGAAAAACCGTTTTTTGGGAACTAAACACGGACAATTGTCATGAATACTTATTGTACTTTTCATGTGTGTTGCAGAAGCGAAGAATATACTAGCCAAATAACAACCACTTATTAATCTATAAGGTCAGAAATGAAATTAAAAAAAAAATTGATTAATTTTAGTAACTTATACAAATTTCTGTTTCAATATTAGAGAGTCAACGTCATGTAAAAAGAGTTATAGTTGGAAAACTTTATATAAGATGACCATTGAACTTCATAATGATTTTTCAGATTATTGTAGTATCAGGGCTGCAATTTGAAATTGCATAGAAAGAGGAAGGAGCAAGAAATAATAATCACTCACTCTCCTTGATTATTCCTGCTTGTCACGCTTTACAAAAAAAAAAAAAAAAAAAAAAAAAACAATGGGAAACAATTTACGATTAGCCATTAAGCAAGCCAATTTAATTTCTCAATTCACTCCTGTCCTCTGACCTCATGATGACTACAGACCTGATTGCACGAAGCCAGGCACAAGCTTCTAAATATCAAATATCGTGAGGGGTTTGATATCAAATAGCGGGATATCGGCTGAAACATAGGGAATATAAGCTAATTCGCGATAGAACAATTTCATGCTAAACTAATGCTACTACTAAAAGATTCGGGTATCACGTTTTCATGCACACATAGTATAAAAGGAAATAAATGAATTAAGTTGTAATGGCTCTCCAATGATACCATTTTTTGAGGGAGCATGCATGGACCCTTGTCATGAAGAATTCGGTTCATGCATTTGGTTATGTTACACAAGCACAAGAATATACTAGCCGAATAAGCTTCTAAATCTGCCAAAAGTGAGATAAAGATGATAACAACTTTGAAAAAACTAACATTTATAGCTCCGCAATTCAAATTGGGAGTCAATGTCAAGTAAATAGACCCTTGGACTCTTCAAAATGATTCTTTTGGATTAGTGATTACAATTAGGACATTTGAACATAGAGACATCAAAATTAGGACGCTCTTCGATCGAAACTGACTGAATATTAATTAACAAATTAATCACATGGTTCCACACAAGACAAGAAATTGAAGACAGCAAAATAGATGAATTTTTCAAGAAAATTACCCAAAATTGCTCTACCAGCAAATGCCATCGAATTCCTCAGCAGCGCAAGACGACGAGCGGGAGAGGGGTGTCAAGCTTTGGGGCCCACGTCGCACTGAGATGTTCACTCCCGACGACGAACCCTGAAGGTAACTACTAGTGGGCTGTAGGATTGTAGTGAGCCCATAATATTTAGTGGGCTTTAGACATTCATTCTTGTGCATGAAGATGTGGAAGAACTGAACACCACAAATTATAAAGGCACACCTCAGATGTCACGCTCTTTTGTTTTTGAAAATTTGAGAATTTATAAAGGTTTGTTTTTTTTTTTTTTTTTTTTACCCCCCTTCAAAACAATCCCTTCTTTCCCAAAATCACCATCCTCCGATTCCCCACTCTCCCCTCAGGCGATTTCTGACCAACTTCCCACTCCCTCCTCTCTCGGCCCAAGAACCGTGGCCCAAAAACAGTTGCAGTGGGCGTCTAAAATAGACGAGAGCCAGTAGTAGAGTATCAACTTGTAGCCTCCGAATGGCCCATTACTTACAGTTGGATGGAAATTCCAAAAACAATCATATTCACTTCACAACAGTTGCAGTGGGCCTCTAAAATAGACGAGAGCCAGTAGTGGCCCATCACCATTGCTGAGACAAATTTGTCTTTGAATACGCCGGTGAATGATTAAGCTCCCTTCCCCTCAACTTCCTCTGGATCCCCTCGAGATCTACTTCTCTGGGCCCCAGCCAAGCCCAACAAAACACGAGATTCAGCGGGCCCAACTGCTGATTTGCAGCAATGACCGCCGAGGCAATTTCAGCAACCACGTAAGCAGGGAGAATTACTAGATGCGCTCAATGTTTTTCTCAGTGAGCCCCGAAAAGGGAAAGAAATTATTTTGCCTTCTAACTTTTGGGGCCCACTGAGAAAAACATGGGCCGCATCTAGTTTGGAAATTCTCGTAAGCAGGCCTGGGCGGCAAAAGACCAGACGACACCTGGCAGTTACCCGCATCGGACGACCTATTCAAAGAGTTAAACTTTTCGTGACCGTCTGATAGAAGAGGGACGGATGGGATTAGCTGTAAGAGGATAAGCCCGAAGCGCATCAAGTCACGTGCTCGGAGGGGAGTGTGTTTTCGGCGGGGGCGGGTACGGTTATCGAGAGGCGGTCAACGGTAAAAATTTTGTGGGCGGGCCGAAAGAGAGTCGTAATAAAAATAATAATATTTCTGGAAAAGTGAGAGGGGGAGAAAGAGAGGGAAACAGAATTCTCGAAATTTAAGGCTGACCAAAGATTGGTAATTAAATTAAGTGTTAATTATACTCATACTCTCTCCAATATGAAGTAATATAGATTATTACTTTTAAAATTTAAAACTCTCGTCGGAACCGATTAATTGAGTTATTTAATGATTAAATATTCACACACTATTTTAATAATTAGTGTATTCTTATTATTTAAATTTAATTTTGGCATCTTCCTTCTCTTCACTCTCTGAAACTTGAAACTTGAGAGAGCAGAATTCTTTTGAAACCTTTTCTTTTTGTTCTCACTTGTTCCCTGGGTTCTCCTACAAAGAGCCCAATGCCCAACTGGCAGTTTTAATTTCATCTGAAATGTAGAAAACAAGGTGGTGTGTAAAGATGTAGCATGGCAAAAGGACAAACCAAGCCTGAGATTTGGGTGGAAATCTCTCTCTCTCTCTCTCTCTCTCCCTCTCTCCCCTCTTCAACTCACTCTCTCACTTCCACTGCTTAAGCTCTGCAGGTCTTTAAACTAGACCACAAGCAAGCAATACTAGAGGCAACTCAACTCAAATTCAACTAAGCTCACTCCCATTCTCATTCCAAATGAAGCTGATAATAGATCAACATAATGAGAAGGAGCTTTGCAGCTGATGATGAAGGGCAAAATCGTCTTTTCATATCACCCTAGGTGTCAACCAAATGGAGTTTGATCTCTCAGAGAGTAATAAATTACATGACTTTCATCTCTTATACTATAGAGAATTTGAGTGTAATTAATGCTTAAATAAATTGTTACGATATCAACGAATACTGATACTAGTTATATAAAATATAAACTAAACAATAACATAAAACAAAATTAAGCCAATTTTTTTGTATAGAGGATTAGCTTACTTTTCAATGTGATTGCTATGTTGATATTTCGAACATTGGTGTGAGCATATAACGGTTTTTTTTCAATTTCACAAACCAAATCAAAGAAGAATGTCAATCGAAATCAAACCGAATTAATATAGTTCCGTTCAATTCAATTAGCTTATTTTGTTCCAATTTTTCAATACAATTTATTTACAAATTATAATTTTAATTATTTTAGTAAGTTTATGCGCATGTTTCATTGGATGTGCGGTAATACTGAGATAAATAAAGTGAGAAATAAAAATATTCGTGCTAAGATAGATATAGCTTTTATTGAAGAGAAGATTCGAGAAAATCGCCTACGATGGTTTGGCCATATACAACGTAGACCTACAAATGCATCAGTTTGATGACGAGAGCTTATCAACGTAGGACAAGTTAAAAAAAGTCAAGAGAAGATCGAAAAAAATATGGATGGAGCTAATACGAAAAGATATTGATTCTAGAGCTTTAAATAAGGGCATATTAGTCAATAGGAATGAATGGAGAAAGATTATCAGCGTGAACGATCCAACGTGATTCTCGTTTGGTCCATGTAACCTATTCCAAGTAATTGAGATAAAAGGCTTAGTTGTTATAATAATTTTAGTAAGCCTATTTTTTTTTATTGGAATTAACTTGCTTTCGGCCATCTTAATAAGATTGCTATATATATATATATATATATATATATCACACATAGGTTGAGCAAATGGTATTTTTTTTTGTTGTTTGACAAAAATTAAAATGATCTGATTAGACAAAGGAATCTAAATCGAATTGGAGTAATTCAGTTCGGTTCGGTTCGATTTTTTTAAAATAAAATTTATTTAAAAATTAAAATTAAAATTGTTTTAGTAAATATATCATTTCAAAGTACTTAATTAGTGTTTAATTTATTGTCTATAATATTTATTTATACATGTATGTTATATATATATAAATATTTTTAATTAATTTAGTCAGTTCGATTCAATTTCGAATTTCAATATTAGAAATGTTTTGGTTGCTCGAATCAATTTCGATTAGTTATTTCAGTTTCAACCAGTTTTCCTCTCTCCCCAAGCTATGGGTTCAACATTCGTTCGGCGGTGAAATCCAACCAACCGATTCTGACCATGGGGAGGAGGGGACGTCTCAGTCGACGGAATCCAATCGATTTTTGGATCGGTCAAATACAGTCGGAAGCCAACGGTATCGGTTGGAACTTTTATGAATAGAGAGAGAGAGATCTTTTACAGTGACAGTGCGGGAGAGGGAGAGGTATAGTGAGAGAGAAGGGCAGCAAAAGAGGGAGGGAGGGAGAGCAGAGGGAGGGAGAGAGAAGGGGAGGGGGAGAGAGAGAGAGAGAGGGAAGTAGCTCCATCTTTTAATCCAAACCGAATGAGTGGGATCTGGCTGATGTAAGTTGAGAAGACTCTGGAAGAAGACTCTGAATGCCCTACAGAAATATTTCGCTGATCAGAATCCGACCGACTCTAACGGGATTCTAACTATCTCAAGTGGTCGATTGTTATTCCACGTACTCGACTCCGACCGTCTTAACTATCTATTCTTGGATCACCGATTCCGATTGTAGCTAGATAAAGTGGTCGGAACTGGGATGAGATGGGTGTTCATAGTCATCGGAGTCGCTACCCCCAAACCCCACATGATAGACAAAAATGACAGACATGTGGGTCTCGGGCAGGGAAAGACACCTGATGTTTAGACAACAATATCCATTATCCACCACCTGCTCACCAAACAAAAAGTTATTTGCGCTGATCACTGACTATTATCTATAACCACTCCATTGATTATCATATCTAAATCCATTCTTCCATCAAAACCAACTAATTATGCAACCGTATCTTATGACTTCCTCCAAAGTCCAAATATTTCCATGTCTATCATCAACGAATCTCTCCCCCATTATAAAAAGCGAGTCCCAAAACCCGGTCCAGTCACATGTCTCCTTATCTCCCAACACTAATCCCGACGCTTGGCTCCCTTCTATATATCATATCCTGCTAACAGTTATCCAAACCCTAAAATGCTCGCCGATGGCCTCCGCCTGCGTGAATAGTTCGCCGGTACTCCCTTCCGGCTTCGGCCTCTTCAGCCCCCGCCCCTCCTACAGCCGTGACCCGAACCCGGATCCAACGACCTCGGATCCGAAGGAGTCGGATTCGGGTGCGGATCGCGATGGATCCGCCAAGGATCCGATCGATTTCGAGTTCAGGCTCGACGATCACGTCACAATGCTCACCGCCGACGAGCTGTTCTCCGACGGCAAACTCGTCCCCCTCCAGCTGACATCGTCCCGCCCGCAGCCGGAGGTACGGTCGCCGGATCCGGTGAGGTCGACGATCAGATCCGAGATCGTAGCGTCGGATCCTCCCTTCTCGTCTCCCAAGGCTCCGAAATGCTCCAGCCGCTGGCGGGAGCTCCTCGGACTGAAAAAGCTCCAGAGTTCGAAGCCCGAAGCCTCCGAAAACACTAACCCTAACCCTAGATCCATCAAGAATCTCCTCAGTCGAAACCCTAGGTTCTCCGAGCCTTCTCTGAGCCTCCCTCTGCTTCGAGATTCGGACTCCGACTCGCTTTCTCTCTCATCCTCTCGCCTCTCACTCTCATCCTCGTCATCGTCTTCAGACTCCTGCGATCTCCCGCGTCTATCGCTAGATTCTGATAGGCCGACTCGGATCGCGGGTAGGTCGAGCCTGCACCGGACTCGGGCTCGGCCCGTTCGGCGGGCGGTGGCTGACGCCGAGAGCCCGAGGATAAGCTCTTCAGGCAAGGTGGTGTTCTACTCCGGGAACTTGGAGCGGAGCTCGAGCAGCCCGAGCAGCTTCAACGGCGGGGGGCCGAGGTTGAGGGCTCGGGGCATGGAACGGTCTTTTTCGGCGAATGTGGTTAGGGTGAGCCCGGTCCTCAACGTGCCGGTCTGCTCACTGAGGGGATCGACCAAGCCCGGTTCGGTCTTCGGGTTCTTTTCGAAGAAGGAGAAAGGGAAGGAGAAGGAGAAGGAGGGGACCAGTGGGAGGACCGCAATAAGGATCGCGTGATTAGGTAAAAAAAAATGGTAAATTTCTTTTCTTTTTTGAAAAAAAAATGGAGGGCGAAAAAGAAATATTCTTTTGTTTGTTTTTTTTGTTGTGAAAATTGCAGTGAGGGTCTGATGTTTTGGTGTGGGTGTGTAATTTTGGTTGTAAATATTAGATCTGTTTGGGGACATTCTGTAACGTTTATATCCTTTAGCATTTCAATTTTCAATTTACAATATATGTTGGTAATGTGTAGTTAAATTGATTAATCATCCAAAACGCAAACTAGCAATTAATTTGGCGCAGCATGCCAGTGCTTTTGTGCTGCAATAAGCTCAGCTATGTTGCATCGTGTTGTATTCAAAATTTTAAATTTAAAAAATAAAATTTTTTATTTTATAAATTTAAGCAGATTAGATCAAAGATTTATCCTTGGACCGTGTCGGTTTGGACTCACATGGACTATTATTATTAAGTCCTTTTTTTGTATTTAATTTGATTTATTTTTTGGGATGTGATGATGAGATATTGTTTGCAACATAGGCTGCAGCAGTTAAGCCGCAGTGCTGCTGAAAAGTTTGCACGTCAGTCTGATCCCAAATAATTTAGTCTACTCAAATCAAATATTCATTTTTTAAAGTTTATTTATAAAATTTTAGGGTTTTTTAACAATTGGTGGGATTCATGTTGCATGTGATATTCTGACGATACAAGATTCCTTCATAATATAAAATATTATTATAATTATGTGTATTTGTTTTTTTACTGATTGGCATGCAGGATTTCTGAAGCCTTGCTGTTCTGCAAGGAAACAAGACTCCTTTTATCTTCATTTTTAAAGTATTTTTTTTGAATTATTAAAGATATTCTTTTTTAATTATTTTGGCTTTTCTCTGGTTTTATTATTATTTTTAACTATTGAATTTTATTTTTTTAAGTTCACATGCTAGACTTCCTTCACACGGAAAGATCCAGTTTATTATTCCTTTTGTAGGCTCAGAAATAATCAGAATTTTTGATATTATTGTTAGACTGGTTCTGGCTGGGATTACCTGGCCCACAACACATTTCACTATTATTTATTAAATTATCGTTGCCGGAATTTTGAAATTTTGACTAACACATATTTCAAGATATAACTCAAATGGCCGAATTGCCAGGAGTAAGGAGCTCTAATTTTGGTTTGTGCTACTCATGAGTACAAACTTCAAATAAGATGATGCAAGTAATTCTTAGTTGTTACTTCTATTAGAAATGAGTTCGATTCTAGGAAGCATTTAATTTTTTTTTTATTTTTGTGCTTAAACAAATGATAATCCCTCCTGCATTCCATTAATCAATCTCAGATGCTTGGTGTGTGTTAGAGATTAGCTGCTGAAATGATGCCTGTCAAAAGTTACAAAGCATACAAAAACAGTGTTTAGTTGTTGCTTAGGCAAAATCACTGGCTGTTTCAAGAAAAACACACCAAATGATGAAAGTATGTGATTAAATCATATCTCATTTTCTGCAAACTTCGAGATGCATCGTTGATTGATCAAGTTGCCCTTAGTTTAGCCTATCCCTTTGTTAATTCCTAGAGGACTTGGCTGGTTGCCGTGACTTTGTACTGCTTAGTGCTTGTTAGATGCATCATTGTTTGCTTTAGGCCTCGGCTCAAATTATATCTGACGGGTTTTATTCCTGATGGCATATCAAACTTGCCTGACCTTGAGGGAGATCTTTGAGGCCGAGAGCAATTCATTCCTTTGGGGGTCCTTTCCCTCCATTTCTTAATTCAGGGGGTATGGAGGCTCTGGACTTGGTAACAACCAGTTGTATATGGAAACTATTACCTCATCCCTCAACGATCTTTCAGAACTTACGAGCTTTACAAGTGCGTCAACAATTCTCTCATCTCTATCTCACTGCCAGTCTCCCAAGTGTTTCAAAGAATGAGCTAACTAGAACAATACCATACAGCTGGAAGTAGTTCTCTCGAGTCACCCGGACTCTCCATCATCATTCTCTGGGATGATGATACCAATGCAAGGAAAGGATTCCCGAGGAATTGGCTAAGTTCAAAAACAACTTGACCTCTCCTTGCAGAAAACTATGAGATCTTATGTTCTTTTGAAAGGTTATCTGTTGATAAAGAGTTTGCATACATGAGAAAGGTGACTACAAAGGTCCATATGTCTTCTGCTTCGGCCTTGTTCTGATGGATGGAGTTGACGTTGCAACAGCTCGTGGAGAAAGCCTTTTTAAGGTGGAAGAGATAGCATCCATTGTGTCTTGTAGACCATGAGATGCAGCTCCCAGCTGAAACCGAGGAAGAAAAAACTGCCAGTATCTTAGAAGTAGCCTTGTCTTCCACTAGGTTGAACGCTGAGGAGTGTCTGGTCTTGCAAGAGGTTTTATCCACTTCGTTGAAGCTTAGCGAGGTGTAAACACTTTGTGCAGTCCCATATATTGCAGATCGTATTACGAGTCCTTGTTGTCAACTACACGCACCACATAAATTCAGTTACTTTCACACCATGCACATTCAGGATGATGTTAACCTTTGGCTATCATTATCCTTAATAGATGCATGCAACATATCAACACTAGAAATATCAGGCCCCAGCTCCATGCGAAACCAAACAGAGAGCAGTACTTTTAAGAGGCATAGAAGGATGAAATGTATGACTGCTGACAGTCTTGGACACATACCCCCTTCATTAAACAATTAGTCCCGTTAACAAGTATCAGTATGCGAGCCAGAAAAGGTAGTTTCCAAGACTATACAGGTCTCTAAAATCTGACAGATGCGTGTGTTTGCATATAGATACAGGGGCCGTGTGCTAACTTTGACATGCAGTTAATCAAACCGACCAATTTATACAAAAAATCATGTACACAGGTTAAGGTCAGATTGTGCTAGGTCAAAGGGGGCCTCCAGGATCAAGACTGTGCCGACATCCTTTCTTGGAAGATCTTACCAAGCTGCATGTATAGGCTTTGCTGCTCTTCAAAGGTAAGATTTCTCAAAATCTGCATCATTTGACAAGTTCGAAACATACATCAAAACTCACAAGTTCGATAAGTACATACACACACAGGAAGGGAGGCAAACAAACCTGATCTAGAATCATCTCAACTGAAAGGGTCTCGGGTATGATAAAGGACTGATGGTATATGAATGCAAACACAGCCATGACCATCTAGCAGCAAAATTAAAAGAGAAAAGTATTTAGCGCTGAATCAAATGTAGGTGGTATGATATATAAAATCTTTTTAACTGGTTATGTTTATAAAAACTGTAATATACTAAAGATACAAAAAGGACTTGCATATGCCGGAGAAAAAATAAAGATCAATTTTACCATTTACTTAATGCAAAAGAGCCATACAGGAAAAAGAAACAAAAAGGGAACAGCTTGATTGCAGTCGTACTGAGATAAAAAGCATGTATTTAGTTGTGCTACCCAATCTTAGAATCCTAATTGATTCACAAGAGCCTTCTTCGGCAATAGATCAACCTTGCTTTGAGAAAGACACTGCCATAAATGTGCACACTGCTTTATGGATGACTCCTACAAAGAGAACCTTTTTTCAGTCCAGTCATTAGCAGCAGCGCCAATAGGGGTGGCAACTACTGGGAACATGCAGGGTAAATGTCTTAACCTTACCCTATACAAATTCTTTAACTTTACCCTATTGGGTAAGTTGTAATTTTCAATTACCCTACCTACAGGGTAGTAGGTAAAAATTTTCTTCACTCTATAGGGTAAATGGGTAAAACGGGGTAATTCTTAAAGTGCATACGTTGATTTATAAGAAATTAACATTATACACTACTACTGACATTAATAGTATTTATTATTTATTTAAAAGGGTAGCGGTTAGGGAGGCTTGCCCTTACCCATTTATATGAGCAGGTAATAACATCCTTACACTTACCCTTTCGATAAGCATGAAAGAAAAACTTATCACCAACCTAAAATTTAGGGTGAAAGGGGTTACCCTTATCCATTGTCACCCCTAAGTGCCACCTTAATAACTCCCAATGCACAAAATGTAAGCAATCTACCCAAGATTCTTGGATTTGTGTTTCATATCCGACTGCATCCGAGTTTACAAGCCACTGGGCCAACTCAACAACTTAACTCACAATTTTTGGGCTTTAGATTCAAGCCAAGGCAAGGTGGAGGTTATTAGATTTGCACCTTGTATCGAGTAGCATTCAGGTTCGGAATTGGCCATTGGGCTAAGTTAATCTATTAGTTTGGGCTACCAATGGATGTGAGGTAGTTCTAAGTCTCCTTTATGTAGCATTACATATTACTCTCCGAAGTGTGTAACAGAGGTTGGTTTTTGGTGTTCCTCATGTGCAAGAGAGTGCGAGAGAACTATAGCGAGGAAGAAGAACAGAGATGACTCTCTCTAATAATCTTGACACCAAGTAAACTCTTTATCATAATAGATCTTGACATTGGGCCCTGTATATAAAATCCAGCTTGGCTGATTGAACCACATATATCTTGGTGCATTTTTCTTGTTGCGTCACTTGTCTGTGACTTCTATCTTACGTTCTTGATGTTTGAGATCTCAGGCCAAGTCAAGATCGAAGTTGGGGACCTCCAGCCCAAACGTAGATACCCAGAAAGTGTAACCCATACAACAAACACCCAAAGGATACATTCCACATGCACACACACAAAGAGAAAGGAAAAGGAAAAACATAGCTACTATTGGGCGCTGACTGTAATGTTCCTTTTGAAGTGGATTTGGCATTAAAAGGAAAGCAACTATGAACCTATTTTCTAATTCAAATTTATGTTAAAGAGTTATTTGTTAATTGTAACGCTAGCACATATTTTTATGTTGAGAATTGCCCCGTGCATGGAGTGATGGTAGTACAACTAACCCCATGTCTGCATTAGCATAGAAACTGAGAAATACTAATGAATGTGAAAATTGTGTTAGCACTAACAGTTTGTTGAAGATGAAATTAAGTCTAGCAACAATATTCTTTACGATGGTTAACCATTAATTGAAACTTGGAATAATAATATTTTACCATGATATTGATATATCAAATTTCAAAGCACTTACTTGGCAATCCATCCTATCAGTAATTCCACCATGTCCAGGAATGCTATCACCAAAATCCTAAAATAATTAGACAGGAAATAAATCAATATCATCAATCTTTTCTGCTATTTTAGAAATCATATTATCAGTTATTAAAAAGAATACCTTAAATTTGAAGGCTCTCTTAAACCCGCTGGCAAAGAATCCTCCAAACGGTGCAATAATAGATGCAAATAAACCAAAAGCCAAAGCATGCCACTGAACAGGCATAATGTACACTTCTTTCCAAGGAAACTGTAGAACAATAAGTCATTAAGCATGGTAGACATGTAGTTTTCTTGGATCTCCACATATATCTAAGAGAATTATATTAAGAACAAAGAGATATAAAATGACTAGTGTCTAAGAGTCACTTGGTTTTCTCTGTTTTCCTCCTACTCAGTAGTTCTAATATAAATGAGCTCGAGTCAATATGATGGAATTTTTATATCCAGGGAATAAATGAAATGTGAACCGAATGGCCCACAATGTGATAAAAAGTTTGCTCCTCTACACCTTAAAGAGAAAAAAGGTTGCTTCACAGTTTTGTGGCCGATATAGCAGGATCAACAAACAGCTAGCAGTCAAAGTTGCACCCCAGGCCACTATCTTATCCAAAGAAATGCTAACCATGAAGTTTACACCAATGCGGAGAGGGCAAGAGCCAAACTCTATGGAACATTGTCAACTACTATTCAAGAAATCATTATGATTAAATAATCCCCATATACATGATCTGATCTTGTCTAAGATCAACGATAATAATAAAAATGAAATACAAAAAAAATAATATATTGTAACCATATACAATGTTCAAAATAATGACTCATAGGAAGAACTTGTCATTACTTAAGGGCCCATTTGACGCTTGACTTGCTTCCATTTAGCAACAGAACGTAATGCATCTATGTAATTATTGTTATCATTAGAAGAAAAAGATTGTTCGCACCACCTTGCCAAGTAACATCCTATAGTCAAAAAGTACTCGTGACACTACTTCACAAACATAGGACAGGGGTCACACTGATCCTGCAGAACTAAGAAAGAAAAATATACTTTCTAACCTTATGTCCTGTGGACTAAAAGGCAGATCCTATCGTTTTGCTTATCTATTTTCTAGAAGTAATCTGAATGTGTCTTGTTCCCCTTAAGGAAACAGGACTATAGTACATAGTATCCACCTATATATATTTAAGGATTAATTACAGTCAGACCCCCTGTAGTATTAGGTGTGTGTCACTTAACACCCCTGAAGTTTGAAACTCTCAAAAAACCCCCTGAACTTAGTTATTTTCACTCTCATTTTTTACTAAAGTGCACTCTTGTCTATCAAATTCCTATTCTACCCTCATCCCTCCTTTTAACCAACAATAGGAATTTGAGAAATGAGGATAGAATAGGAATTTTTAGGGATAAGAGTGTACTTTAATAGAAAAGGAGAGTGAAAATAACTAAGTCAAGGGGGTTTTTTGAGAGTTTCAAACTTCAGGGGTGTTAAGTGACACATCCCCAATACTACAGGGGGTCTGACTGTAATTAACCCTATATTTAATAAGAGTTATACAAATATTTTTTCTCCAATCTCTCTTCACAAGCAGCGAAACCCCATAGGGGTCAAAGAAACCAGTTCACTACTCCAATCAGACATGGATGGCAATTTGATTTCGACGACCAACATCAATTTCATGGTTGTCAAACGACACCTCAACCCCTTGTCCTCTATCAAGTATTCAATCCCTCTCTCCTCCAGTTATCTGGCAACGAGCGTAAGTCGACTGCGAGGAAAACATCAACCACGACTCTCTTGAGTGTTGCCCTCTCTCAGACTCTCTCTTTCTCAACTATAAACTCTCCTTGACATCTCTCCTCTCTCAAGACTTCTGTCAATAATTATGACTCCTCCAACAACCAAGGATTAAGCCATAACTTATAGTGAATATGTTTATTTCCATTGCTAAGATATAATAATTTATGAGGATGAATATCGAAAAATTATTGTGACCATGTTAAAATATCTTCCATTAGTTTTAGAATGTTTTAAACTCTTATTTATATATTATGAAAATTGTTGTATACATTTTTATATTATTTTTAATTAAATAAATAAAACACCGCATAATCTACGTTATGCACTAAGATACATGCAGTGTAACTTAATGGAGGCAGAATGTTATGTTATACATTACTACTATTTTCAACATTGCCATAAACTTCAACAAAAACTTTGTTTCTAACAAGGGAAAAAAAAAAAGCAAGCAAAATGCTAGCTTCCCACACAAACAAGCTTCAGGTTTCATAGCTTTATCCCCATCTTCCAACACTTCAGATGAGAACCTTGATAAATGAACAAAATTATACCAAAGGACCTTTCTAATTGGATAACAGCTGATCCAATGTCTGAAAAGGTTCTGCTAGAGTGTTATGGGATCCAAGCATTGACTTTGTGAAAAAAAAAAAAGTCCCATAGTATTACTTTGCATTAGTGATCACTGATCAGTGTGAACACAAAACAAAAAAGACAAATGTAAAAAATGAACCTCACTATGGATATGAGAATTAACTTAGACTGCTATGAAAGGAGGGAAAATAAATAAGCCAGCTGAAGACGAAGTAATCAACAACAAACTAATGAAAAAACTACACATGAAGCAGAAGCAACCCAGTAAATAGAGGAGCCTGAAATTGTAATTATGTTGACAGGGCTGTGGAGAGGAATGGAAAACCTAAGATAAGGTGATCAATATAATAGAAAAGGACCACAAAACTTGCTCTGATACTGTTGGAAAACAAATGGCTGTGAAGATAATACTAATAAGACAATTCTACAAGCATAATGGAGAGCTCCTTGAACATAAATGAGAAACAGAAAGAAAAATTTCAAACTCCTGGTCACGAAATGATTATCAGCAAAAAGAAAGAAACCTCACCAAGCTAATTCAAACTTTTGCTTTTTGCACTATTAAGTCATGGATAAATATATATTTTTTTTTTATCAGCAAAAAGGAGTCAACACATCTTTTAAGTTTCATAAAACCTTTACTAATGAAAAATGAGCATATGCCTTCCTCTTCAATTTGAAAAGGAGATGAGAAAGAAAAATGTCATGATAAATCTTTCTCCATACAGGCATATGACAATGATGATGGTTACATCTATAGACTACATAAAAAAGAAACCAACTAATAGAACTTCATATCTCACCCATTGAGGCACAATTCCTGCCAAAGAATAGTATTCTGCCATAAACATTGGACCAGGATCACAGTAGAGCCATCCCGTAGACAAGTCCTGGAAGCAGTTTATAAACAACAATCGGATAATCAATATTCTCAAACAAGTATTGATATCACAAGATATGTTGCTTCCTATATCGTAGTAAAAGAATAAGATTACCTTTCTAGGACACGTTAGCCACTGAAAGCGTCCCAACACATTTGCCAACTGCGACAAAATAAAAATAAGAATATGAAATATATGCTAATGCAAAAAGCTTAAACATCGATATAGTAGATTCAAAGAAAAGAAGAAGAAGAACAGATACAAACAAACAAAGTTTCTCACTAAAAGAAACAGATCTAAAGATATAACCTCAATATGCTAAAATATCACATAGCTGAAAAACCTATCAACTTTGCAAGTTAAGAAACAAACTAAGAAGTTGGTTTTGGAGGGTCAAAGGCCTTTGAACATATAGGAAGAAAAAGAACTATAGGCCTTGCTTGGCAAAGGGTTAAAAAGTAGGGATTAAGGGAACTGTCGCTCAGTCTGATGAAAGAAAACGGGTATGTAAAATGCTAACATTCAAGGAACCTTGCATGTTAGGGGTAGGCCTCTTTGGATGCTTGAAGGGAATGTGATACACTACTCTAGAGAGTGAAGCAAATTTGGAAGTATAATGAAGGAGTTAGCGTATTAAAGAGTCTGAAGTAAAAGAGGTTTTGAAGAGGATGAAATCAAGAAAAGCTGTTGGTCCAGATGAGATTCCTATAGAGGTATGGAGATACTTAGGAGGGATTGGTGTGAAGTGGCTAACAGATCTTTTTAACAAGATTTGGCAAACTAAGAAAATGCCAAATGAATGGAGGAAGAGTACCCTAATACCTCTGTATAAGAAAAAAGAGCGACATTCAGAGTTGTTCTAACTATCGGGGAATAAAACTCATGTGTTCCATTATGAAGCTTTGGGAAAGAGTAATTAAACATAGATTGCGACAAACTGTTAAACTATCAGAGAACCAGTTTGGATTTATGTCGGGACGATCGACGACAAAAACTATTCATTTACTTTATCAACTTATAGAGCGATTCCGAGAGAGAAATAGAGATTTGCATATGGTATTTATTGACTTAGAGAAAGCTTATGATAAAGTTCCACGAGAGATACTTTGATAGACACCGATGAAAAAAAGAGTTTCTATCAAATATATAGATATAATTAAGGACATGTATGATGGAGTAGTGGCCAATGTCAGAATATGTGGTGATTTAACAAGTGACTTTTCTATCACAATTGGATTGCATCAAGGATCGGCATTGAACCTATTCTTATTTGCTATAGTGATGGATGAACTTACTAAAACCATTCAGGATAAGATACCTTGATGTATACTATTTGTTGATGATATTGTCTTACTTGATGAGACAAGAGCAATGGTAAATACTAAGTTAGAGTTATGGAGGTATATATTAGAATTTAGAGGTTTTAGATTGAGTAGGTCTAAAACAGAGTATATGAAGTGTAAATTTGGTAAACGACGGACCATAAACTATAATGCTGTAAAACTTGATAAGTAAGAGATACAAATGAGCAGTCAATTTAGATATTTAGGTTCTATTATTCAGAATGATGGAGAGATCGATAATGATGTTAACCATAAAATACAAGCTGGCTGGTTGAAATAGAGGAGGGCAACAGAAGTTTTATGCGACCGTAACATTCCGTTAAGATTGAAAGGAAAATTTTATAGGACTGCTATTAGGCAAGTTTTATTATATGGCACGGAATGTTAGGCTATAAAGAAACGTCATTCACAGAAGATAAGTGTAGCAGAGATGCGCATGCTACGTTGGATATGCGACAACACCAGGAGAGATAAAATGAGAAATGAAGATATTCGTGCTAAATTAGGTGTAGCTCCCATCGAGGAGAAGATGAGAGAAAATCGCTTACGATGGTTTGGTCATGTGCAATGTAGGCCTATAAGTGTACCAGTTCGAAGAGGGAAGTTAATAAATGTAGGACAAGTTAAAAGAACGAAGGGAAGACCGAAGAAAATATGAATGGAGGTGATACGCAAAGATACAAAATCTAGAGGTTTAAATAATGAGATATTACTTGATAGAAATGAATGGAGAAGAAATATCAAAGTGATCGATCCAGCGTGATTTTTTTTTTGGTTCATGTAGCCTACCCCAAATACTTGGGATAGTTGTTGTTGTTGTTGTAATGAAGGAGTTAGTGTATTGTTGTATTCATAAATATGTATGCATACGTGCACACTAATCTAAATACAAAATTATCAGAAAAACGTGTTCACCCCATCAATTAACTTTTCTGAAGTGCTTAACCAATGCAATCTTTTTCCATGTGAAACCCCCCCGCCAAAATAATAATAATAATAATAAAAATAAATAAATAAATAACTTTTTAAACCATGAGACCCACCTCTTTCTAATATTTCTTGGTGCAATTTGTGTATTATAGAATTAGAAATTTCTTTTTTACTCTCATCTCATTCTCTCTTGTGATTCAAGTCGACCTTAAAGAAAATTTCTTATTCTTCATTTATTCTCTCCCCAACTTCAATGAAATCCAACATATCTCATTTTTTTAATTTGTTCAACTTTTTTAAATTGAAAACATATATAAATAAAAACATAAAAAAACTTTTTCTTTTTTCTTTTTCCATAGATCTTTCTTTTTCTTTTTTTCCCTCATCGAGGCCTGTGAAAAACACGAAAATATGCAAGTTTTCTAAAAACGAGCATGTCTTTTTTTGGCTTGTTTCTCTTCATATACAAAAAATATTAAGTTTTTTTGGAGATTATATTTTAACATTTCTCTTATTTTTTTCAGGGAGATCATGAATCATGAGAAAATGAGATTTTTCTAAGAAACTAGCTTTTTTGAGACAATTATTGGAAGATTTTATGAAATAGATCGTCAATTTTTAAAGCAAAAAAAGGATCAAAAACACAAACAAGAAGTGAATTGGACTGCTACTGAATTGGGCTTGGGCCAGGTCCAAGTACCAATAGAACCAGATCCGTACATGGAAACTCACAAGTATCACTTTTGGACCCTGATCCTAGCCGATTAGGAAGAGGCTAGATAAGAGTCTAAGTATATTTCAAAGACCTGACAGGATCCGGATCATGTCCAAGTAGTATACTTCACTGGGATTTTTCATATTTTTTTTTTTTACTATTTCTACTTATTACTATGGGATATTGTGTACGGGTTCCTTTCAATGGTATGCGGACCCCTACCTGTTATTATGCACATGTCCGACTTTTGGAGCTGAACTACTCATCCATGAGCAGGTCTAGGCCAGGTCCAAATAGGGTCAAGGTCCAAGTCATGTCCAAATACCTGGTTTTTCTAGCTGGCCTAGAACTGAAGAGGATGCCTTTTTACAAAAGGTGCCATCTTTTTCTTAGTTTTTTATGCATCCATGTGATGTCTTCTTCTTTTTTTTAATATATGAATTTATCTATCTTTTGTGTGAAATTATCTGCATTAGTTTGAAATCAATGTACATTTTGTTTAATCGTCTATCTTTATTAGAAATCTACTCATCATTAAGCTAAACAAATAGCTCAGTCCGTCTACCTTTATACAAAATTACCACCTTCGTCTTAAATTTACTACTTGTAGTCTAATATGTCTACCCTTACATTAAAAATGACAGAGTGCAGATATAAACTGCCTACCTATAGTTTAGTACGTCTGTCTTTATATTCGGATCTGTCTAGTGTCTACCTAAACTAACTACTTATATTTGTATACTTTTATATTGAAATTATCTTCTTTTAAGATGTAAGAGGGCTACCTATAATTCAATATGTCTACCTTTATATTAAAATTGTCTGCTGTAAGATGTAAGCTAGGTACTTACAGTTAATCTATGCTCTATGCACTTTTATATTTGAATCTGTCCATATGTAAACATGTAATCTTTAGATACTCCAGTTTTGAATGAGTCAATAGTATTTTCATCAATCAACTTTAGAACGGAGTTCTTGGCTGTACTCGGCACTTAAATACATTATTACTGGATCCAATTTCACAGGAAAATGGTTAGATTCTATAATTTTCTTGATGGGTGAGATGTATGAGATACAAGAGGGTAGAAAATAGAAGAGGAGAATTGATGATAAAATTAGTGTTTCAATGGAAATTGAATGTGTACAAATGTCTAGCACTAAGGGTGGAACTTATGACAAATTTCCATAAAAAATCGCCGGAAAAAAAGAAGAAAAGAAACATTTAGTCTAAAGGTAGACATTTTATAGCTAAAGGTGGAAAACTTATTTGTCCACCTATGACTTTACTTGAGGTTAGCATTGACGTGGCAATTACAATGATTGCTCGAAAAGGCTAAACCATGTGACACAAAGGACAAAGTAAGGGTGAAGTTGGGATATATCAAATGCATGGTATCCGAACCAGATAAAGCATAAATAATTAAGTGGGGACCATGGTTTGAAAAGTAATGTGGCTTTATACATGTAAAAGCATTTAAAGGGGGTAACCACATGCAAAAAGTTAATTAGGGGCTTCACGGGCTTCACACTTTTCTCGAAAATTTATCCAAGATGCGCATCTCCTTGGTAATAAACTCTTACGTTTACCACCATCCTCTTTCCAAGAAACTATTGAGCTTTTTGCCTTTTTTCTTTGGTTTCTTTGAATAAGAATTTTTTATTTTCACTCTTCGTAGCTAGAAGTTTCATTAGTCATCAGAAAATTCAAGGATCGTATTAATACTATTAAAGTGCTATAACAACAATTGAACCTTTTATCCCAAATACCTTGGGTAGGTTACAAGAACTAAAAAGAGAATAATGCTAAATTGTTCACATGGATGATCCCTCTCCACTCGTTCTTATCAAGTAATATATCTTCATTAAGACCTTTAAAATCCATATCTCTTATCACTTTCATTCATATTTTCTTCGGTTATTCCTTAGCGCTTTTAACTCACTCTACATTGATAAGCTCCACTCGCTGAACAAGTACATCCATAGGCCTTGTTCGCACATAACCAAATCATCATAGGTAGTTTTATTGCATCTTCTCTTCTACTGACATTATGCCTATCTTTTAGCAAGAATATCATTTCTCACCTTATTTCTCCTAATGTTACTACACATCTAAGAGAACATGTGCGCCTCTGCTATGTTCATCTTTTGTGCACCTAACATTTCGTGCTATATAACAAAGCTGGTAAAGAGTTGCCGTCAGAAAATTAAAATGTTAATGAAGATCCTGAATAATGATATCATCATTCCAAATTGCAGAACACTAACATTCTGCAATTTGGAATGTGCACTCCAGAACATAGATCAACAAGTGCTACAACATTTTCTGTGAATGTTAATAAAGATTAGGGTTAAGCTAGTTACTTTACTGAGTAGAGGACTAAATTAGCTAACCGATTAAGTAGGGACTGTGCTATCATTACGTTACCTTTCATGTTTGAAAAGAAAGTTAACCATACTTCTTTTATAAATAGAAGCATTATTCCTTAACCTTTTAAGAAGTGGACTAGTGAATCATTCACTTCGAGAGGTTAACTCCTCTTAACCCATCTAAAAGTATTATCTTAACAATTCGTCACTTTTTGTATTTGGAAAACTAAGACTTAACCTTCTTTATTATGTGTGCACATGTTTGGTGTTTGGCAGTTACCAAGGTGTTCACCCTTAACCCCTCACTTAATCTATTGCCAAATAATGCCTTGGCGTATAACTTTGTCATCAAGAGGTCAATCAACATTACTAGTTATTACTAATTTACACACGCTGTAGTCGTCTCAAATTATAGGTCTATTTTTTCGGGCTCTTCGTAATATCTAAATAATAACTTTAACATCAAAATAGAGTTTCATGTTAAAACTTGATTATAGGTATTTAACTGAGCTATCATATTACTATTATAGCAATGGTCTGATCCTTAACCTGTATGATCAAGTGTGATGTCATGAATACATTATAAAATGCTGAAGGATACTATTTTTAATTATCTCTTGCTTTTTCTGGATTAGGATGGTACCATTAAAACAAGGGTTTTATGAAGAATGTTTTCTCTTTTTCAATAAATTTTATGCCAGATCACTTGCAGTCTCCCAGATATAGATTGACTGATATTCGAGGTACTCATTCACTGAAATCTTGACATCATCATCCCAAGGAAGTTCAGTGTGCTAAAATTGATGGTGGGAAAGGAACATCCTTATGATGGTCCAAGAAAAAAGAAAGATTCGAATAATGCTATGACTGGATAAAACTATTTGTTTATTAGTCAGACAATCAAGGAGAAATGTTTTCAACTTCTATCATCTCCTTCCTGGCCTATTCTGGATCCTCTTAAAGCTTGATTCCCAGCTTCTCCATCTTGTGATCTTCCTCATTTATAACTGTCTCCTATAGTAATGGCAAGACATAAAGGAGTTGTCAGAGCCTTCTGATCCTTCCAAGTTACTCCAATTTGAGAGCTCTACTACTTTCTAAACTTGTTAAGCTAACAGCCGTTCTCTGACAATATTTCTTCTACAGATCAATCACCATACCAACATGCATGCCTTACATCGTTCTTAGAAATTGCCACAAGATTTTGAGGCCCAAACTTACTACAAGGCTGAAAAGACCACCTTAAGGTAACACACCCTAATCGGAATTAAGGTCAACTCCCACTTGCCAAGGTCTGTATTTTTTTCCTCATAGAGTAAGGTCAAGTGCCACTGAATAGTTTAAAGTGAATATAATAGCCAAGATTTCATCCAAAAGTATGCCAATGATAATGAGGAAACATTTCCCTCCCCAATAAATTGCTAACAAACTTTGCCTTTCGTTGACCATCCGTCCTTAAGATTCGTTATCATACCCATGCCACCATTCTTCTCGACATGGTGCAAAATAATGTCAAGATAGAAAAAAAAAAAGTTTGGCTTAGTTATTTGATCTTCCCCAGAGAGTATTTCTATATGACATAAGATGAATAAAGTGACAGTCATTTGCAACCAAATGTGTATAACTATGTGAAAGGATTCCTTAAAATCAGCTTGTTTGGAAAAAGTAAAAAATTGGAAACATGGTATATAATTAAGAGTTTTGATAAGATTGGAAAATATTAACTAAAATTGATGCATAAAAATAACAGTAAAACTCACCAGGAAGGCTGAGAACAATGTTGCAAATGATGCACCAATGAAACCTTCCCAAGTTTTCTTTGGAGATAGTTTGATTAATGGCGTCCTCCCAAAAAAGAAACCAAAAAAATATGCAGCCACATCATTGATGACGATAAGAGAAGCTGGCAGAAGAAACCTGAATATAACACAATATGAAATCAGATTTGCTAAAGAAAAAAAATAAAAAACCCATAACAATAAATTAAAACAAACAATCAAACTAAACAGTAAATCTAGATAAAAGAAAGCATAAACAGTCATATTAGCTTTTTAAAAATATCTATTAATTGTCTTTTTGGATAAGTAATAATAAAATTTATATAAATGCAGAAACAAGTGATTCAAACTAAATATTCTTCTTCCAACCAAATAGTACATATGAGGCTAATGGAAGGCGTAATCAAACTAAACAGTAACCCTAGGTTGCATTGGACAGCACCATGTATGATAGTTGCAAATTATCTTATTTGCACACTAGTACCACATCACCACTTTCCATCACAGATAAGATGGTCAATGAATGGGAATGATTTTAAATTTCTAACGTATTCAAATCAGAAAAGCAACAAATTCAATTTCAACCAATCTTGAGATCAGCTTGACTACTTAATATGACTTCCAACCTGTAAGATCTCCTAACTAAATGGCAAATCCACCTAAGAAAAGTACTTGAACATATTTGGCATTTATTTAATAACAAGACAACTTGATATACTCTCAAGAGACATTAAAATCTTCGGTTAATGAAGACATTAATGTGATAGCTTGTTAGCAGCATATGTACCTTACTTAGGCTAAATCACACCTCAACTCCTATTATGTTTCAAGTGAACACTCCAATCCCCAGAAACAGTTTGGTTCACAACATATGCTACAAATAGCTAATCTAAATCCTTGCTTATTTAACATTTTTCGAACAAAAAAAAAAGCAATTAAAGTCAATGAGCTGGCACATCATTAACAATTTTGTATTACTCACTGGTAACCTTGTATTACTCATTACTGATAACACCCCTTCGCTTGCTACCGGCTGTTCCAAGTGTTCTTGCAGATAACAAATATGCAAACAAAAAGTGCAAATAGATAATTATACAAGTTATAAATATGCTACAAAGAATACATAGCATGCTCACAAAGGACTCATGCCTTCAGAAAGCATTTCCTATCATGAAGCATAACTCTACGCACGGAATCTACCTGTTTGATAAAAACTCCTGACTTGGAGAGATACTTTCAAATAAAACATAAGAAATAAACTCAGAAACCGTTAACCACTTTTACCAAAAAATTCCTTCATATATATTGGCCACAGTGAAAGAGGATTGTGCAAACACCATCAGAAGGATCATATGTGTCCATGCGTACTGGCTGAACTGATACTTGTATGTCTTCTTCTTTAGTGTAACTATGAACCATACAAAACCTAAGGAGACAAAGAAAGAAAACCAAAAAACATCAAAGAAGAGCATATAGGAATATGATACACGAGGAATTATGTTTATGAAATTCACGGTTCAAATGAAATAAAACAAAGGCACAGATCTCAGTTAAGACAGTTTAATTTCAATAAGACACATTTAAAATTTTTACAACGAAAAAAATATACACTATTGGTTAATAGTTAATGCTTAAAGTGAATAGACAGACTGTTCCATACCTAATTTTTCATGATCCAAAATTACAAATGTGACAAGTCTATAAAAACTAACTACTGATGTCATTTTTCATACCAAGAGATCCTTAGCGAATCTACTATACTGTAGATCAGTTTTACAGATGGAATATATTTATTGATAGCAGACGGTTAATGACAAGCAACTATCATGCTTTAATTTATGTATGTCGCATTTTTATATTTGTGATGTTCTATTT
Source organism: Dracaena cambodiana (assembly GCA_036321105.1). Classification (NCBI taxonomy): domain Eukaryota; kingdom Viridiplantae; phylum Streptophyta; class Magnoliopsida; order Asparagales; family Asparagaceae; genus Dracaena; species Dracaena cambodiana. The sequence continues at coordinate 37,901,107 of JAYEPQ010000016.1, read as the reverse complement.
TTTGAGGGATTATTCCCATACAATTCTTTAGACGATTATTTATGATATAAAAAGCCAAGTTTGTTAGAAACTTTTGCAATTGAACTAGTAGGTGATATTCCCTATACAAAAAATTTAATTATTAAATTCACAAAAAACAATTCTTCAAGAATCAATAGTTGCTGAATCTTCTAAAACAAGGTAAATCTTTTCTCCCATGAAACATTGCATTTTCATTCTAAATTATAAGCTCAGATGGTTGATGATTGTGTCATTACCGTATTAAACAATAAGAAGTTTCTTTTTTCAATTTCTTGTTTTTCTTGTTCTTCCTAATTATTAGAACATTCATGAAAAAGCACAAACTGCAGCATGAAAATTAAGAATTCTTAGAATTCCACCAGAACTCTATGGTGGTTACTGTCAAAAGCATTTTCTAGAGTGAAATACAATAAAAGAAATGATTCTATACCTGCAATATAAAAGAAATAACAGATAATCATATGATATTTGATAAGCCCGTTGACAAGCTTATATAACAATTTATCTGAAGTTACAGTGGTAACAAGCTGCCAGCTGAGGAAGCGCCCATAAGTATACAACATTGCTGTGAAGAAAAAATGCCTGCAGAATGGAGGAATAGAAAGATAAAAGTGAGACTTAATGTGAGCCTCAAAAAATCTTTCGAGTTCATTTCAATGCCATATTTCATATAGCGAAGAATGCACAGAATATAGTGAAATATGCTGAAGAACATACCAATTTAATAGCCTAAATCCAGGAAGTTGTCTGTCCTCATTAGCTTTCCTAAGCAGATTAAACAACTCCTTAGCCATAAAGATTTGTAGGACAACAATCATGGCCCAAATGTATAGATGGCCCATGTAGATAATAAACATGAAACCTCCTATCATCCACACTGAGGAATATGTACGAATAAGCATTGATTTGTATTTGTTTTGGTCGTTGACAAGCAAAGTAGATCCATTAGCTTTATTGCTCTGTAAGGAAACCTGGATATGAAAAAAAAATCCTCCTTTAATATTATTATTGCAAATATTCACGTAGATAACACTTTACAGTTCCAATACCCAATAGAAAATTTTATATTAACATCTTGATGTATCACCAAAAAACATGTAAGAATTAAAAAAATTATGGTTACACAATTTCAGCTAAAACTCAGTAACCAAACATCCAAAAATAGTTAGCTACTTAGTTGAAGATAAGACTACACAAAAGTATAAAATTTTGATCCATCAATATTCTAGCAAGTTACACATTAGCTGATTAGTTTTGGTTTGTATTGATATCAGCATTAAATAGGAAGAATAAGATTGGAAATCACAAACATGGAAAAGGAAGAACAAGAACAATTGAAAAACTAACCTCACTGAAACGTTTCCGATGCCGAATCCGACCTGACGGATTTGGTGGAGGATCATTGGAGATGTTGTCCTTTTGCATGATCGTCAAACTATTAGATACAAAAATGACAAAAATTCCCAGTTCATGAGGAACCAAAATAAGAACACCATATAATAAAGATTGTTAACATCACACCTCCAATATCTATTATTCGTAAGATCTAGTATCACAGACATGAAACAAAGAAAAACAACAAAAGAGTTACTTAACCACAGTTCTTCATATCATAGCCTTTATTTGCTAAACTACGCATAGGGCAAGATAAACAAAAAATATAATCAAATAGAATGAGTATAGATGTGTGGTTATTTATGCTTTCACATCCACGAAGCTAGATCCTGTGACATTGAGCCTACCTATGTTGAGGTTCCAAGAGTCGAAACATGCCCATGGTCTAGCATGGCAAAACACAATGGCAAAATGGAAATCATTTTAAGGATTCACTGTATGCATGCAAAGTGTATCTGCATTATGTTTCTTTGTGCCTCCATATAGGTGTTTCATACTTGCAATTAGCCAATAAATAATAGTTGGAGCTCCCTAGTCATAATGCACACACCAACTATATATACATAGGTTATTCTAATAAAGAAGTTGACAACAATGGTTCAAGAACAAGCATTTCAGAATTCAGGTTTCCGCTTTGTCAAACACACGATACATGTATACTTCTAAAATCATTTTCACCTTTATAGCACAAATTTCTCATCCTAATAATGAAGTCATTCCTTTCAAAGAGATTGTAGACTATGTAGTCATAATCTCAACGTTTACAAAAAACAATAAGAAATGAGACATTAGGGCATTCGTTAGCACCTTAATGCTACACTAGTCACCATATTAAAATGCACAAGAATCTCAAGCATTTTAATTAACTACTCACCTCTTAGAAACTTCTTCGCTTTCCAGATGGTAGCGAAGTTCCTTTAAACTGTAGATAATTACATTCACATGTTAGGATATATATCACAATAAAATAATGCACATTAATAGGATTAACCCCTTTGCTCCTAAGAGGTAAGTGACCTAATTGCATTTTCTAATACCTAAAGGAATAATGTTCGAGGTCTTTCACAATCAGGGTTCTAACAAGTGTCTCACTATCTTATTTCCTAATGCCTTAGCCAAGTCTGGATGGTAATCTAAAAGATAATAACCTCTTTTAAAGGAATGAATTTATCGTTCGGTTAGAAACAAATCTAAGATATATCCTTCGAGAAGTAAACATATATGAAGTTGTGGTTAACATAAAGGAAACCCAACTTATAGAAAACTTGTTCTAGAACCATTTGCTCCAACTTCGTAATTAGAAAAATCTAACCTCAAAATCGACCTCCAACCCTACCACATGCATATTCACTCACACATTCACCCACTTCTTCGTGCAAATGCCAGGCCATGCTCCAACTACCCCATGACTATCCCAACTACACACACACACACAATTACCTACTTGCATCTTACACCCATGCACATGTACATGAACCCACATACACCCTTGCTCACTCCCACACACACACATCCATCCACTCACTAACTCGTTGCCCACTGCCCAACTCCCTCAATGTACTCGTATATATGACATGCGTCCTCACAAAAACATATTTTTTATTAGGGTAACGTATTGTGCAAAATAATTAGAGTAATTATATTCAGGGATATTACAATTCAACCTATTTAATCAATAATTAATTATGAATGCAAAGCTAATAACAAACCATTGTCGATTAAAAGAATTACCTTGAAGATATCAGATTCTGCAGCGACCTTCCCACAAGTTCCTCGCAGTAGAGGGGACAACAACGAAAACCTAATACTGCTGCAACTCCACGTCCAGGTCCTAACCCATGGTTTGCTAAAGGAAATGGGGAAAAAGGTTAAAAAAAATTACAAAAAGCAGATCTTGGTAACAAAGTGTGGAGAGAAAAAAAATGAATCGATGGCAGTATGAGAGAGAGAGAGAGAGAGAGAGAGAGAGAGAGAGAGAGACCAGTGATACGGCGGAGGGCTGTCGGTGGACGGTGGCGGTTGTAGAGGCTACCGCCGGCGGCTGGGGCCGGGATTAGGGTTAGGGAGAGCGAGGTGGAGATGGAGGAGATGGCGGTGGTGGTGGAGGAAGTTGGGGTATCAGGCCCGCCGTGGCCTGATCTGGGCCAGGTATCGAACGAATTTGAGGAGGCGGAGGCGACGGCGGCTGCGGCTTTTTGGGGGGAGACTTGGCCGCGAGAGAAAGAAGCCCAATAAAGTTGTGTTTTTTAAATATTTTTCGCTTGATGTGGGCCCCAACAAGAGATTTCTGAAGGAATAGCTGTTTTTTTCTTTTTAAATTTTTTTTTTGGGTTAGTGAATTATTTTTTTACTTTTTCTTGCACGATAAGAATAATCAATATATACATAATACATATATCTGTAATATTCTTTTTTTTTTAAACTAAGTAGTACTAATTTGATAAATATTGGTAAATTCACCAATAAGAAAAATTTATTGACGATAAAGAAAAAATAAAAATAAAAAGAATAAGGTCACATCTATATTGTTTGTTTTAAAATTTGCAAGGCTATATGTACTTTTTGCTGACACATAAAAATACAAATCATTTCTGTTTTGTACAAAAATAAATTTGAAAATCTTAGATTTTATTTTACTTTTTAGATATTAAAATCCAAACATTCGATCTTAGTAACAATTATATGTATTTTTTTAATCCAAAAAAAATATTTTTCTAATAGAATGCACATGGTTTTTTTTTTAAAAAAAAGCAACAATAGACTATATTTGAATATTAAAATCTAAACATTCGGCCTTAGTGACAATTATATGTATTTTTTTTAATCCAAAAAATTCCTTTTTCTAAATGGAACTCAGACATCCTTTTTTCTTTTTTTTTAAAAAGAAAGAATGGTGCGTTATATCTCCGTCATTTTATTAATAAAATATAATTAAACTATGAAAGACATATATTACCCTTCCTACCGTTCTGGTAGCTACAACTATTATATAACTACTATATAAGTTTTGTTATGGATTATATCAGGCCAATAATACAAAAAAAAAAAAAAAAAAAATTCATTCCTCCTCCATGCACACCAAGATGGTAGTGGCGGCTAGCCTCATGTACTTATCTCCTCCATAGGGTCTTGCAAATTTAGATGCCTTTGCATATAGTTGGTATGAAATCTCTACTTTTTAAATAGATTTATTATTATGTTTGTATAGATTTGATAGGATTTTTTTTTTTTTTGATCAGTTCAAAGACAACTCGATTTGTATTCGATTGAATTTGTTTTTTGTAATCAGATTGAACTTCTTCATGCCCCCAGCTCTTGTAATTGCAATCTCAACCTCACACCCACAAAGTGCTTGACAAAATGCCCATGAACCAAAAACCTGCATTCAAATGCTTGTTTACTTGCATTCGTGTTTCTCATGACTCTGCTTGTTTGTCATTATCTCAGGCCATCAAACATCCTCTTAGTTTTATTGTTTAAAGCCACTCCGGCGGGTAAAATCCCTCCACATTCCATTATCGATAGGTACCAGATCAAACTACAAATGTAGACCCTCTCTATCGAAGATCCTCCTAGTCGAATACCCAGATGAACGCTTCAGTGAAATTCAAAAATTCATGAATATTAGGGGATCATATGCCTGATGAAAGCAACAAGACTAGTAGCACCAAGTAATCTTATGTCGGAATTTATGCTTTCATGTTATCTAATTCATGCTTTGCATACTACAAACAGTTGATAGTATTTTATGAGACAATCAATTTCTTTTACTGTTCGTCTTTTGCAATGAAACACACATATATTACAAAGGACTAGGTTCGACAAGGAAATTAGTGTTATTTCTACGTTTCTGTTATTATGAGTTCCTCTCCATAACAAATGTTAACAATGTGATGGATGTTCTGAGTTTGGTATCACATTTGAAAAGTAGATACCGCGTAAAATTAGCCCGTCACTAGTCGCTGCTTGATGTGTTTAGTCGTAAATGAGGAGGGTCACAACAAATGTTGAAGACTTCAACTTTTGAATAAGTTATGGATAGTCCGACAAGGAAATTAGTGTTATTTCTACGTTTCTGTTATTATGAGTTCCTCTCCATAACAAATGTCAACAATGTGATGGATGTTCTGAGTTTGGTATCACATTTGAAAAGTAGATACCGCGTAAAATTAGCCCGTCACTAGTCGCTGCTTGATGTGTTTAGTCGTAAATGAGGAGGGTCACAACAAATTTTGAAGACTTCAGCTTTGGAATAAGTTATGGAGGGAGCTATCTGGGACCACTGAAGAGGACAATGCGAACATCACATTTCATCATTTTGTGGTCAATTCCCGCAGTGGTGGAGTACGTGCTGTTCTTGCTAATCTAGACTATGAAGAAACGGACAATTAGATTTTATTTGCGAGGAAATTACATCCAAATGATGTCAACACTGCTACAGGTTTGGATTTCAGTTTCAGTTGTTCCTTGTTCTCTTAAAGATGCTGCAGGTATAGAACGACAACAACAATTAAGCGTTTTTATCCCAAGTACCTGGACAGAGAATCATGCCTGATCGCTCACATGGATGATCCTTCTCCACTCGTTCCTAAAAGATGCTGCAGGTATGTTTACTATGCATCTACTTTTGTTTCTTATGTATTTCTTGACCATATAAGAAGAATACAAGTATATGTCCTGAATATGATTGATGTTGAAGTCCAAGTTGGAAGTTTCCTTCTTAGCAAGTAGCTAGTCTTTATGTTATGGAAATTTGCTTGTGAGTCAAAACATGTCATGAGCAAGCTAGGTTGCTTGCTTATTTATGTATCTTACTTTACATGCTTCAAGTGTTCATGACTTCAAGCTTTTAAGTTTTAAGTAGTTGCGTTGGATTTACATATTGAAACATATTTTTGTTTAGGATTTAAATTTTAAAGCCAACCAATGTCAAACTACTCCAAATCCATGCTCTTGAAGTAACCCATAGATACTAAAGTCAACATAAACCAATAAAATTCTGCCTTCATTTATCATAACTGTCCTCTCCAATGGAATTTTGAGACAAATTAGTCAACTTTTCTGCCGTTTTTAGCTTCCAAGCTCATTTAGTCCATAATGAAGGCTAGTGTTCTTCTGCCAGTCCTTTTATGGACATGATTGATGCTATTTTCTTTCGTTAGGCTTAAGAGTTACCATATGAATTAACTACGGGTTCCATTCTATGCGTATTTTGCTAAAATTCTCTTGTTTTATTGCATGATATGGTCTTCTTATTAAAAAAAAAAAAAAAAAACTGTGCTCTATTTCCAGGTTTTTATTTGATCAAAATTACATGTTTCTATGAGAACAATCCAGCTCACATTTGTAGTATCTGACGTGAGTTTTTATTCATATCTAATTTAAAATGAAACTTCACGAGCTTTGAAGATCTCAGGTTTCAAAGTCAAACTGCAAGTTGATTGTATTGTTGAAGTAGACTTCAGAGAATCTCTTTCAACGGTTCTCAGTCTTTTTTCATTTATCAGTTCAAGCTCATCTCCCCCACAATATCTGTTCGAAATAAAATAAAATGTCGATCCATGAGAAGTTCCTTCTCTTCATTCTCCTTCTTCTACCTTCAATGCCCATCTCCATCCCATTGACATCTGAACTCCAATTGACTGCCTTGTTATCCTTCAAAGCCTCGATTACTGATGACCCTCTCGGGGCCTTAACAACTTGGATCCCCACCAATCATCCCTGTAACTGGTCTGGTATTTCGTGCGATCCATTGACAAATGACGTAATCTCCATCTCTCTTGCCAAAAAGCATCTCAAAGGGACAATATCACCGTTCCTTGGCAACATCTCCACTCTCCGCTCACTTAATCTCAAGATGAACGCTCTCTCTGGTCCAATCCCTGCTCAGTTGTCTCGGTGCTCGGAGCTGGCTTCGCTAGTTCTCTATGATAACCTACTCACAGGTTCAATCTCCCCAGAGTTTGGGAAGTTGGCAAATCTCGAGATTCTCGACTTGAGCGCCAACCTTTTGGTAGGAAGTATCCCTGAAAGCATCACTAATTGCACATCCTTGATTGCTTTGCATGTCAGTGCAAATAATCTCACGGATTTCATTCCTGAAGGCATCGGCAACTTGGCTGGCCTTGAGATCTTTGAAGCATACAACAATGTTTTGCTGGGTCCTTTCCCTCCTTCATTTGCCAATTTGAGAGCTCTGAAGACTCTCGACATGAGTAACAACCAGTTGTCTGGAACTCTACCTCCCGCCATCGGAAACTTCTCTCATTTGTTCATCCTTCAACTGTCTCAGAACCAACTGACTGGTCCTATCCCACCAGAACTTGGCCAGTGCACAAACTTGACCCTGTTGCACATCCATAAAAATAAGCTGAGTGGTAGCATTCCTTCTGATCTTGGGAATTTAGTCAACTTACAGGGCCTGCGCTTGTATGAAAATCATCTTTCTTCCACAATTCCCCCATCTCTATCTCGTTGCCGATCTTTACTCCTTCTAGGCCTTTCCAAGAATGAGCTAACTGGATCGATACCACCGGAACTTGGATCATTGACCTCTCTGAAGGTTCTCACTCTCCATCAAAATAAACTTACGGGGGAAATTCCTTCGTCGTTGATGAACTTGACGGACCTTACATATTTGGCTTTGGGTTTCAATTCCTTTTCGGGCCACATTCCTTCAGACTTAGGATCTATGCGCAAATTGGAAAGGTTCTTCATTAACTCCAACCTTCTAGTGGGTTCAATCCCTTCAAGCATCTTCAACTGCTCCCATATTACCCACATTAGTGCAACTTACAATCAGTTAACTGGTGCATTGCCTTTGAGTTTGGATAAGTTTGAGAACTTGAAAGTTCTCTTCTTTGGTGGGAATCGTTTCTCGGGTCATGTTCCAGAAAACCTCTTCAATTGTAGCAAGCTCTTCAAGGTGGACTTGTCTTCTAACTATCTCACCGGACCTTTTAGTCCGGGTATTGGCAGACTCGTCAAGCTAAGCCATCTGTTATTGTCATACAATTCTTTTTCTGGGATGATACCTCCAGAGATTGGAAATCTTAGCTCGTTGATGGTCTTGAAACTCAGCGGGAACAACTTTGATGGAAAAATCCCGACGGAGATATCAAAGTTATCACTTCTCCAAGGGCTATATCTCGAGGATATGTCTCTGCAAGGCTCGTTTCCTGAGCAGCTTTTCAAACTGAAGCAGCTTAATCGACTTGAGTTACAGCTCAACAGGCTTGTTGGTGCCATTCCTGATGCTATCTCTACACTTCGATGGCTTTCATACTTAGACCTCCATGGTAACATGCTGAGAGGTTCAATACCCAAGTCCATGGGAAATCTGGTTGAACTTCTAGCTTTGGATCTATCTCACAATTGTCTGAGTGGTCCTATTCCTTCGTCGGTGATAGGGAGCCTGAAGAATCTTGCATTGTATCTTAATCTATCGAACAATATGCTAGTGGGTGATGTTCCGACTGAGCTTGGTGGATTTCAAATGGTTCAAGCTATTGATCTTTCTAACAACAATCTATCGGGGAGTTTTCCTTCGACTATCAAAGGATGCAGAAACTTGTATTTCCTCGATCTTTCAAGAAATAGGCTTTCTGGGCAACTGCCTGATAATGTTTTTCCTCTGTTAGACTTGCTGACAAGCTTAGATCTTTCGAATAATGGCTTCAGCGGGGAGATCCCCCAAAGTTTGGCGAATATGAAGCGTTTAGAGACGCTCAACCTCTCCTTCAATCAGTTTGAAGGCCCCATTCCAGATGGTGGTGTATTCAGGACCTTAGGTATATCGAGTTTGCAAGGAAATTCTGCACTCTGTGGCTCCAAATTTTTCTCCCCTTGCGACGGTAGAGGTCATCATTTTTCTACCAAGGCAAAGGAAATTGTAATTGCTGTAACACTCTCGTGCTTCAGTCTTCTCTTGGTGCTTGTCTTTGTGATCATCATTCGTTTTCGACGTGGTTGTAAGAAGGAAAAACTGATGCCAGAGGCTTTACCTGTCCCGAGCGTGAGAAGGTTCTCCAGAAGCGAGTTAGAGTTTGCTACTGATTTCTTTTCCGATGAGAACATGATTGGCAGAAGCAATCTGAGCACAGTCTATAGAGGAAGGCTCCAAGGTAGCGGGCAGTTTGTGGCTGTAAAAAGACTGAACTTGCTGCAGTTTCCTATCGAGTCCAACAAATCTTTCCTTAGAGAGCTACAAATCCTGATCCAGTTAAAGCACAAGAACATGGTTAAGGTGGTTGGTTATGCTTGGGAGACACAGACGCTCAGGGCCTTAGTTCTGGAGTTCATGGAGAATGGAAGCCTGGAAAGAGTTATACACGACCCTGCAGAGAACCTATCGAAGTGGACGATATACGAAAGGCTTCGGGTCTGTGTTTCAGTTGCTAATGTGCTTGTCTACTTGCACTCGAGCTATGACTTCCCGATTGTTCATTGCGATCTTAAACCATCCAACATTCTTTTCGATCAAGGCTGGGACGCACACGTGGGCGATTTTGGAACTTCCCTTATGTTGCGCGTTCATTGGCAAGACGGGAGCAAGCAGTCCAGTTCTTCGGCTTTCCAAGGCACCATTGGCTACATAGCTCCAGGTAAATCTTGAAATAACTTGCACACGTACAGATCTTTTATGAAATTTGTTATAAAGATGATTTATATATAACATGCATATTCTTGTAAATCATGCTTCATATTTGAAGAATATCTCATGAATACATACTAGAGTTAAAAAGTATCTGGCACCATAATTTCTGTTAGATCCCAAGTATCTGCAATCTTTGTTAAGTTGTTTCTTCATCAATTAAGATATGGGACCTTTTGAGATTTCATTACAACACATGAAGACACCTTTTTAGTAAAAAAATCTATGATAAGTTGTGTGGAAATCTAAGGAAATAAAAACTTTCAGTGTTCATATGCAGACCCTTGCTTATGCATAACATTACATTTAGCTCCAGTGCCATGGAGGTAACAAATTATTTATGAAGTACTTCATCAATCATGAGTGCCTGTATCTTGTAAATTTCATTCATATATCGTTGAGCTCCCTTTTGTAATACGAGGTCACATTAATCTATTTCTGGCAATCTTTTTGCATTTAGAAGGTTAATTAATTATATATATATCTCGTAAACTGTATGAAAAGTTACTGAAGTTGTGTTTATATATGTTGCTAAAGAGTTTGCGTATATGAGGAGGGCGACTACAAAGGCTGATGTCTTCAGTTTCGGAGTAGTTGTAATGGAGTTCTTCACCAGGAGAAGGCCAACCGGGACTATCCAAGTGAATGGCATGCCTCTCACGCTGCGACAACTCGTGGAGATAGCTGTCGAAGGTGGAAATGATGGTGTCGTCAATGTTGTAGATCAAGAGATGGATCTCCCGACGCAAGTAGAGGAAGGTAAAGCTGTTGGGGTCTTGGAATTAGCCCTGTCATGCACCCGGTTCAACGCTGAGGAGCGTCCGGACATGAGTCAGGTTTTGTCTGCCCTGTTGAAGCTTAGCAAGTTGCAATAAATTTGATCATTTGGATGCAGTTCTCGTTAATTTCAGTTTTGTGATATATATATACATATATATATGCATACATAGTAGATGATCCGTTTTTGAGACGGAAGCTTGTGAAGAGGAAGAGGAGGAGCAGCACGATCAGCGCGGTTCTCTTGTAGTTGCCTTTCTGTAATAATTATTTCTATAATGAAATATGTAGCATGATTAATTACCTAGATTAAATACTATTTAATATGATTGAGAATCAAGAACCATTCTCCTCTTATGAGCAATATAAGTCTTATGCTAGAAAAAATTATATAAAAAAACTAACATGGATATGTAAGCCTTCGCAAGGCCCAAAATTCTCGAGGTCTTGATTCAGAGTTTGCTTTTTATAGATATTTACTAAATATGATTTTACTCTGACTAAAATTCCTCAATGTTAGAAAATGGCTAGCCAATTTTAATAAAATGTATTTTTGCTTAAATAATCTCTACTTCTCGTCAAGTCAGAAGTTAGTTAGTTAGAGATTAATTGGTCAAATTATTTAATCTCTTGAACAATATTCTCGTATACTATTTTAACAAAAAGAATAAGTTTGTAGCCAAATTACAAAAACATCAACAATCTAAACTTTTCTTTAAAAAAAAATAATTTCAACTTTTTATTATTTTATTGCATGCGAAAGGGCTTGCTCCCACTTAAAAAAATAAAAAAGAATTACAGTCTAATTCATAGACCGATACATCGAAATCTCAAAATACATGAGATACATCACCAACAAGACACACACGGCCAGAGACAGCGCCGCGACCAGCAGCACGTGGAGGACAAGGCGGCGGACGAAGGACACCGTGCGGGAGAGCGCAACGGAGAAGCGCCGCAGGGCTGTAGTGGGGTGGGCCTCCTGCTGCTGCTGATGATGATGATAATGTACGTCAGCCGGTTCAGTTTTGGACTTGGACTTGCGGCGGATACCGAGGACAAGTATAGCTAGGATGACCGACACGGACATGGCGTATCTGTGGACGATGGTGAGGGCGGGGTCGAACCCAGCGAGGCAGTAGAGGCGGAAGCTTATGAGGAGGAAGAGGAGGAGCAGTGTGATCAGTGCGGTTCTTTTGTAGCTGCCCTTTTGTTGCGGCACGGGGTTGTTGTGGAGTGGGAGCAGGGGGGGTTTCGACATGGCTATGAGCTTAATTTGGGTCACTTGGGAGCAGCAAGGGACGAGTATGTGCATGCGTGAATGAGTCTGAGGGCCGGGGGTGACGTTATATATATATATAGGGGGAGGAGGAGGAGGAGGAGGAGGAGGTTGGGAGGGGTGATCATCTCCTAATTCGACTCCGTATGTCGAAGACTTTGATTGATTCTAATTAGGAATCCGAGAACAAGTAGGACTCAGCTATAATTTTTTATTATCAATCTTTAATTACTTTAGAAATCATTCTATTAAACTCTTAACGCTCCGAATCCTAACACAACTAGGAACAGGTAGCCTGCTTCCAAAGTTTCGTTGTTTTGCTAATACTAACCAAACAGGGGAAGCAATTGAAAGTCCACCTCACTCAGGCATTTCAACAAGCAGTGGAGGTGCGTTACTGGCGGCCGCATGAGGCTGTAGATGACGGCGAACAAAATTAAAGACAGCAAAAATTAAATGCATTTCTTCGTTCCCTTGTTTTCTCATGGTCAATAGACTTGAAAGTTGAAATCTTTTTAAAGAATGTTAATGTCTAACTCCAGTTCTCATTCCAATCTCTTTGCCCTCAGCCTGTCTGGGAAAATTCTATACGATGTGTTTTGTTTCTCTATTCAATCAATGATGTCCGAAGTCCAATTGAATGCCCCTTGTTATCCTTCAAAGCCTCAATATCTGATACTAGTCTTTGTGATTAATATGCTTAATATAGTTGAACTCTAGCACACAATTATCTGTCATTTCTATCAGAAAAATTTTCAACTTTTGCGTAAGCCTAAACAGATCATTGTAATTAAGCACCAAATAATTTTGCATTCATATTATCAGAAATCAATGTTAACGGAAAAAAAAAAAAAAAAAATCCACTGCTATGCAAAATATATAACGGCTGAAGTTCCTGCCGTAGCAACAAATTTGTCGATATTTCTCATTACAAATCAGTGGATCAAGAACTCATTGGCAATCTCTTAAAACACCAACTCTAGTCATGGATTCAAAAGATAAGGGACAAAATTAAATTTAAAAATTAATAATTAAAATTATCAAATTGGAATTTTGACAAATATTCTCATTACAAATTCCTTTTTGTCAATTTTTGAATTGGAAGTAGGACTTTTTTTTTTTTTTTCCTTAGATGATCAACAGAGACAAGAAACTCTTACTACTCAAAAATTCCTGGTACTATACAAAACTGTATTAAACTCGAGAAAAACCTTCTGATACTAATTTATTTGAAGATTTTGCAATGGCTTAATTGGAGCTTTTAAAAAAAAAAAAAAAAATGAAATCCTCAGCCAAACGATTTCTTTATTTGTACCCGTACCAATTGGAAAAATTGACCAAAATGCTGAGGTTCTGAACGCTTGCTCGTCTTCGCTACAAAAAATGCTTCACTCGGGCAAGAAGCATGGCTGGAATTCACAAAATTTGAACACACTCAATCGAGCCGATGGCAGTCCTTTTGAGCTACTTTTCGATGCACTCAATCGAGTCTGTGGCAGCACAAGGCAATTTCAGCATCATGGCAAAGTCATCCATCATCGCATATATCTTCTGTATGTCTGGTTGTGACTGATCCCCGACCTTAAAGTTGTGCACGATTTCGTTCAGATCGACGAGCCTACCATTAGGCATTGCTCTCACCCCTCTCTCCTGCATCATCACCTTCACATTCTGCGCGTCTTCCCATCTGCCAGCTGCCATGTACACATTCCACAACAAAGCATACCGGGAGCCATTGAAAGGCTCCAGCTCAACCAATGCCTTTGCTATTCGCTCGCCCAGTTCTATGTCTCCTCGAAACCTGCAGTATCCAAGCAAGCTGCTCCACAATAACGACTCTGTTTCCACAGGCATTGACTTGAGCACGTCCTCGGCTTCCTGAATGAGGCCAAGGCTGCCATAGAGTTTGGCCATGCACCAATAATGAGCGAATGAAGGCTCTAAGTCATACAAATTCATCATTTCTTCGAAACACTTCTTCCCCTCATCGAGAAGACCTCCACGGGCACAGGCAGACAAGATTCCGATGAAAGTAACATTATCTGGTGAGATCCGCGACTTTCCCCCTGACAAAATTCAAGAAAATGTTGGTAAATTAACTTGATATCGTAATTGCTACACTTTCATGGAATTGGAAACGTAGACAATGTAAATCAAAAGCTTTAAGCATGAGAAAAAAAAAAAAAAAAACACATAAATAGATAACTAGATGTTACCACATCTGACCATCTCTTGATACAAAGCAATCCCATCTTTTGGATCACCATGCACGCAATACCCCAATATCATCGCATTCCAACACACCAAATTCCTCTCCTGCAACCTGTCAAACACCCTCCTCGCGTACTCCACCCTCCTGCACTTCCCGTACATATCCACCAATGCAGTCCCAAATATCAAATTCTCCTCCTCCTCTCCAAACCACCTCAAGAATCCTGCGTGCACTGACCTCCCCTCCCTCCCCCTCCCCATCCTCCCACATCCCGTCACCGCACTCACCATCGTCTTCACATCCCCCTTCATCCCACCCTCTCCCATCATCCTCACCATTGTCAACCCCATATTCGACCTCCGCCACTTCATATACCCACTCAACATCACATTCCACGACACCACATTTCGCTCCGGCATTCTCTCAAACACCTTCCTTGCTCTCTCTAGATCCCCGACCTTCACATACCCATCCACCATTGAGTTCCATGATACTATGTCTCTATGCGGCATTTCATCAAACACTTGGTGTGCGGACAACACAATTCCACAAGCAGAGTACATGTGGATGAGCGCATTACCGACGTAAACACTCGTCTCAAAGCTTCGCTTGATGGTCTGCCCGTGTGCAATCTCACCGGCAGAGAGGTTGTTATAACGGGCAGCAGAGGAGAGAAGAGCGGTGAAGGTGAAGGTGTTGGGGGTAGCGGGGAAAGAGAAAAAGAGGGGGAGGGAATGGTGAGGGGGGAAGGAGGGGAGGAGGGAGTTGAGAGAGAAGAGGTCTGGGGAGGGGAGGTGGCGGAAGAGGAGGAGAGAGTGGGGGAGGGAGATGGGAAGGGAGGCCTTAAGGAGGCGGGAGGAGGCGAAGGGGTCAGAGAGGAGGGAGGTGACAGTGAGGTGAGACTGGATTTGGAGAAGTTGCCGGAGGGAGCGACAGTGGAGGAGAGGGAGGAGGGAAGGGTGGTAGAGGGAGATTCGTCGGCTCCGGGGTAGTGTAGAGGGGGATTTTCTAGTGGTTGTGGAGGCTGGGGCCATTCAAGAATTTAAGAGGAGGTGGTAGCGGGACATTGGAGAAGGACACGGAGCAAACCCTCGGGGACAAAATAGCCAAATTAAAGTCTTTACTGGGCCACTTCAGAACCAAAGGAGGGAGTTTCTTCTATGACATGGGTTTTACTGTTTTCTCTAACTAATTAACTAGATACTAAATGAATTATTGTCGATAATCCCATAAAAACTATGAGCAACATCAAAACCTTGTCCATTCTACTTAGATCTCTGCCTCAACTTTTGTCGCTTCCTCTTCAACCTCCTCATGTGCTTCTTATTCCACTGCAATATAACACAAACAAGAAAAATGAGTTCTTCGCTTTCAAGTTAAACCTAACAATACAAAAATATTACATATAGCATATATCAACATATGAAATGTCAAAAATTTTGGTTACATTTATAGAAGATGAATGACAGAAAAGAAAAAGTAGTTCAAAAGCTTAATCATAATTAGAAAATCAAAAATCATGGGCTGGAAATTAAACTCTTAACATAGCAAGCAAAAACAATCAAAGGGAAAAACTATATAATATGATATGCATTAATCAACTTACAAGTCTTTGGTTTTAAAATATCCTCAGCAATCTTCATCTCTATAGGTGTGCATAAATTCAGATGTACACAAACAACTGTGTAAATAACAAGCACTACTTAGATATTCTTAATTACAAACACAGAACACCATCCGTAGCACTGTTGTTTACCTCAGTTGTGGTTGATCAGCCATCTAGGTTGATAAATGCGCTTTGAATCTATGGCTAATTAGAGAAGACATAACAGCGTTTATTTTCGTATAACTCGACAAAAATTTCTGGAAGAAGCACCTGCCCTTCATAATGCAACACCCAATGAAGTTATCATCTACTCATAAGAGAGTTTCATCATTAAATTTAATCCTGAAGTCAATAGAAAGGCGAATTGGTAATGTATACTTACTATACGTGTGCCAAAGAGTAATTGACCTGACCTTGCTATTTTTTTTATGTTCTGAATTTTCAAGCATTTTGTAAAATGCTGCAGGAGCAGGGAACGTATTCCCTTTTGCCTCTTGACACCCTTCTAGATGCATGTGCAATGCTGTTGCTGTCATAATTATCCAAGCACCATTATACTCGGTAAATCCTAAATTCAAAAATTGTAGCTAGACCCTCTATTCTAAGTTATTGACTTGTAGCAAAATGAGAGTCATCTCTTGTTTTCATCAAACTGTTGGAGATCTCCACATCAACAATTTTCTTCATATCACATCTTCTGTAATATATTTATACTAGTAATGTTGTCTTCTTCTTTTTTTTGATGATGTAAGTCTAGTTTTTACTCTCCTATTCTCTATTTATGCTAGCTAGCTGCTAGAACAAATTTACTATTAAAATTTCAATTATTGCATGTATCCTCGATTCACATTTTATACAATAATATGTTATAGTCTGGTGGAATTGCTAACACAAGTACTATTTGTAAGACCAGTTAATGAGAACTAAGGAAAATTTAGAAAAACTGCAGAGCCTTCCAAAGTTCACTCAGACTTGACATAGACACAAGCCATAATAAATCTGGAAGCAACAAATGATGACATGGGAAAGGCATTGATACACACCAGTAAAAGGTATAATTTTCTACAAACTTCTCAGATTTAATGGGATAATAAAAAATAACATTTGTTAAAATTTCAAGTTTAAAGTGTTAATTATTTAACTTACCATATCTGTTTATAACTTGATACGACAATAGGTCATGAGTTTTTATTTCCTTCGTTGGAACTGGTATCTTTTAATATGAGGAAATAAACAAATCTTAGTTTGTACATAATCTTGATCCTTTTGAAGTGAAAAAGTCACTACACTAGATCCGCAAGGACCACCTGATAACATCCATAAATAACTTGTTTTTGGTACTATATGTTCATTCAGGTGTGCTGTAGACATCATTATTCCATTGCATTTCTCCCTCTGATTCAAAATAAATGTTTTCACACTCTCTGTAAAATGAAAAAGTAAAAGTTCCGGCATGAATCTCAGCAATCACTCGTTTAAATTCTATAAGTTGATCATTTTAAACTGAAATCAAAGTTTTAGGTGGAATCACTCACATATGGTATCCTCACTCTCAATAGTTACATACAAGTTTACATAATATAGAAAGGCAGGATGTTAACCGGCACGAGTCTCAGCAATCTCAGGAATGGTATTGAGGTGCTGCTTGTATTTTCTCTTATTTCAATCCAGTTTATGATCAATTTTTGTATTTTCTCTTATCTCAGCAATTCCAGCTTATGATCAATTTTTGTAGAACAAAACTCAATTTCCAGCAATAAGATCAATTTTTGTATAACACAAACATCAATTTTCACTGCTAATTAACAAACAATTCTCATCATCCAATTCTAAAAAAAATTCTAGATAATTCTGAATTAACATCAATAATCAAATTAGTTTAAACTCTAAACTACACTCGAAGACGGTAAAAAGAAAATGAAGAAACTAAACTCTAAGTCAAACTAAATCTATACTCTAACGAAAACCTAAATTTCTTTTAGACAAGACCCTAATTTTCAAAGATAAGCTAAAGGATTCTCCAATCACGAAAAGACTCTGCAATTTCGAAGGAAAAGACAATATTTTTAAAACCCTAAACTGAACAAAATAATGCAATTAGAGAAAGAGAAAAACGATCATGACCTCAGTCTCGCGAACCTAACTCGAAATTGAGAGACGAGGCGCCAGCGGCGAGCGTCTGAGGAGGCGAGAGTCGGCGAGAGTGAAGAGTCAGCGTGAGTGGAGAGGCGCCGCCGCGAGAACGAGGGGCGGAGGTTGAGAGAGATCAGGGGCTAAAATTATTGGGCTATCGGGTCGGGTAGCGGGTTTGTTTGTTTAAACCCAATAGTTTGAAAACCGTTAATACTTTTTTTTTTTTTTTCTTTTTCCCTCTTAAGCTCGATAGTTTTGCCCAGTTTGAGCCTCTGAAGAAAATCATTCAGACTCCGGCGAAGCAAGCCAACTGTTTTGTTCTTTCTTTCTTTGTTTTTTTAAGCAGTAATCTCGCGACATTTCATTAATCATATATTAACAAAACATACTACGTATGTATATAAATAGTCTCTTATTCATGAATAGACAATACGATAAAGTAAAATAATATCTAAAGAGAAATATTAATACAAAATAAAATATAGAGATATTGGATTTAAAGACACTATAAAAGACTTGTTGTTTGTTCTGATGTCCATGTTAAATTATGATAACCGAAAATCCCTCGTATTGTCTAACTTTTAACTTGACGATTCTGCAGACTAGCCGTTCGGTGAAGTGATTGTTTAGTATCGAGTGAACTTTTACGGGCCCAATAAAATTTCGGTACTCTCTCGAGAACTTTGTCGCATCTCAAGCCACTGTGCTCATTTGCAAATTCAGGAACCCCCGAGCTGGGCTCCATCTCTCCCGTATTATAACCCAACTGTTTGTTGAAATGCCCGAATGAGGTGGACTTTCTGTTGCTTCACCTGTTTGGTTCGGATTAGGAGAAGTACGAGATCTTGGAAACGGGCTACATTAGTCCTAGTTGTCTTAGGATTCAGATTTTGGAGCGCTAAGAGTTTAATAGAATGATTTCTAAAGTAATTAAAGATTGATAATCAAATAATATAGCTGAGTCATACTTAGTCTCGGATTCCTAATTAGAATCAATCAGATTCTTCGACATACGGAGTCGAATTAGGAGATGATCACCCCTCCCAGCCTCCTCCTCCTCCTCCTACTATATATATATATATAACCTCACCCCCGGCCCTCAGACTCACTCACGCATGCACATACTCGTCCCTTGCTGCTCCCAAGTGACCCAAATTAAGCTCACAGCCATGTCGAAACCCCCCCTGCTCCCACTCCACAACACCCCCGTGCCGCAACAAAAGGGCAGCTACAAAAGAACCGCACTGATCACTCTGCTCCTCCTCTTCCTCCTCATAAGCTTCCGCCTCTACTGCCTCGCTGGGTTCGACCCCGCCCTCTCCATCGTCCACAGATACGCCATGTCCGTGTCGGTCATCCTAGCTATACTTGTCCTCGGTATCCGCCGCAAGTCCAAGTCCAAAACTGAACCGGCTGACGTACATTATCATCATCAGCAGCAGCAGCAGCAGGAGGCCCACCCCACTACAGCCCTGCGGCGCTTCTCCATTGCGCTCTCCCGCACGGTGTCCTTCGTCCGCCGCCTTGTCCTCCACGTGCTGCTGGTCGCGGCGCTGTCTCTGGCCGTGTGTGTCTCGTTGGTGATGTATCTCATGTATTTTGAGATTTCGATGTATCGGTCTATGAATTAGACTGTAATTCTTTTTTATTTTTTAAAGTTGGAGCAAGCCCTTTCGCATGCAATAAAATAATAAAAAGTTGAAATTATTTTTTTTTAAAGAAAAGTTTAGATTGTTGATGTTTTTGTAATTTGGCTACAAACTTGTTCTTTTTGTTAAAATAGTATACGAGAATATTGTTCAAAAGATTAAATAATTTGACCAATTAATCTCTAACTAATTAACTTCTGACTTGACGAGAAGTAGAGATTATTTAAGCAAAAACACATTTTATTAAAATTGGCTAGCCATTTTCTAACATTGAGGAATTTTAGTCAGAGTAAAATCCCATTTAGTAAATATCTATAAAAAGCAAACTCTGAATCAAGACCTCGAGAATTTTGGGCCTTGCAAAGGTAACTTAATTGTTAGGAAAATAGAAGAGGAAAATAGGGGTAAAATGGTCAAATATTTAACTGTGTTAGGAAAAGTTAGAGAGGGGATTAAATTGTTGTAACTTATGAGATTTGGGGACAAAATCGTAAATATGAAGATTTCGGGGATAAAATCATAATATATAAAGATTTGAGGGACAAACCAGTAAATACCCCTTGTTTTTTATATAATTTTTTTTTTCAGTATAACACTTATATTGCTCATAAGGGGAGAATGGTTGTTGATTCTCAATCATATTAAATAGTATTTAATTTAGGTAATTAATCAAGCTACATATCATATAGTAATATAGGGCTATATCTCCTATATGATATTATTGCAGCCTACCTAAGGATATCGGTTAATATAAAAACAATTTTTTTTTAACACCTATTCTCAAATTGATTCAACACTCACACTCAAACAAAAACCACTACTTGAAATTTCATCAAATCTGGCGAATGGTTGTTGTGTTCCTTTCTTTATTATTATTATTTTTTTTTTTTTTTATGTCACATGAGATCCAATACATTCAGGCTTTGGTTTCGATTTCATTTACCATCATCCAATCCATGAGAAAGTTTTAGCAAATTTGGCTATCTTCAGGTAGCAAACTCTCATATCAGTTGCAGCAGAATCTATCAGTTAACAGTGCCACCGTTAATTGAGAAAGAAATTAAAAATGATCAACAGAATCTAGAGATGAGAAATGGACAGGCCGAAGAGCCAATCTTTAACCTGTTCCATTCAACAAATTTGGATTAAAAATACCTAGTTTATTTTTCTATTTCTAAATTTTTGAATAGAACGGCCACCTCTTGGCCATTGGAGCACCCCATTCCAATCCATTCCACAATGACACGTACCAAATAAGAGAAATAAATGAAAGTTAACTCAAACAAACAGTCGAGTTGAATTGGTTCATAAGCATATATCAAACCTTAAAAACATTCTACACAAGTGGCCTTCTGTGAGAGAGAGAGAGAGAGAGAGAGAGAGAGAAGGATTTAGTATTTACAGAGTCAATGAAGAAGAACTAATCAAGGTTGTGATTTTTTCCCCCTCTTTAGCACTTGCTATTCCCATTGCACTGGTGGGTGACTCCATTGCTGTAGGCATCCTTGCGCTTCAGCTTGTTGTTGCTGCTGCTGCTGCTGCTGCTGCTGACGGTTTTGAGACCCCAGATTCGGATGGTGTGGTCGTCGCTGGCCGATGCGAGCATGTGGGGGTTCGCTGGATTCCAGCTGATGCAGTTCACAGCTCCAGCGTGGCCGGGTAGAGCCTGTATGAGATCCCCAGTGGCTCGATGCCATATATATACCTGTGCACATCACAGATACGCTAGTCACAGACATTGCAAGTTAACAAGGTCTCATGGGTTTAATCAACGGCGTCATGAACAGAAATTCTTACGTATATCAGTAAGTTGCACACTACTCTGACTATAACGGTTCAGAATTTTGATAGGTGAAACAGGATGAACAGCATGCGTATCCAAATAATAATGCTAATATTATTTTCGACCTACCTTATAATGATGCTAACATACATATCAAAGCGAATCAAACCTCAAATCAAGGAAATGCAAATTAAATAAGCATCAAAGTGCAGCAAGTGTAATTCGTTCCCGTAGCTTCTTCTCCTAAGTAAACCACACAAGAACTCGAGCATTGTTGACCAACAAGCATATCTACCTTCAACCATTATGAGCAGTATCTTCAACAGAAAAAATGATAAAAAAATGTATATTAAGGCTTTCAGTTGCATGAGCAGATGTAAAAACAGATCTCCCCAGCTGCATATTTACAAGTTATAAGCACTTCTTTCAACAAAATTCTGTTTGTTTCCTAGTGATTTTAAAACATTTTATAAATGCAGCATAGTATACAAGAACATATTACTGAAGAAGAATTTTCCTTGATGATTTCCACAACCAAAACCATAATAGTTTTTTTTTTTCTTCTTCTTCTTGCGAATTAAACTTCATTTCATTAATCACAATTTACCAATTCTAATTAAAAGGTGAATTATTAAGCTGTTTGCAATTCCATACCTGTGAATCTTCGCTTCCGCTAGCAATAAAAGACTCCTCAAACCCTCCGAAGCAAGACCGTATCACAAACCTACTGCGCTTGTGGCCTTTATATCTCATAACAAGTTGGGGATCATCTACAATGCTCCAGAGGTGAATCTCCTGATTCACCAGATTTACTAGCAGATACTTATCATCTCTTGACAGCGAAAACGAAGTAACCGTCTGCTCCTCGTCGATCACTTTTTCAAGCTTTGCTTCCCTATCAAGCATAAGAATGGCAGCTTCCTTGCACATGCTTATGATCCTTTTTCCATCTTTAGTAACAGCCATGTCCGAAGTTTTAATTGCTTTCTGTCCTTTCCAAGATTCTACTTCTTTACCATCCAGATCCCACAAGCAAATGCTCTTGTCTGTTACACAAGTAAAGAATCGCCTCCCATCAGGGAACCAACCACAAGAGATCAAACCGAGACCACTTTTCTCATAAACATGCAGGCATTCCCCAGAATTGACATCCCACCGCCGGACAACTTCTTCCATTCCGCAAGTGAGAAGCTCACGGTCATCAGGACTCCAGGCAACCATCAGGACAGGTTTCTGATGACCCGTCATTTTGTGCCTTAGTGAGATTTCTCCAGAGTCATGAACCTAAAATATGACAAGAAATTTTTTTCATAGCATAAGCCACAAGATGTTCATCTTTAGAAATGACAAAAGAGTATTGCCTCTGTTAGTACAGAAAAAAGCAAGAACTTCCATTCATCATATATATATTGTAATGCATGCATAAATCAATATCCCACTTAGTCATAGTAAGACTGATATGTCACTAAATTCAAAGAGAATAAGAGATTTGGTTACAATGCAAATTTTTAAATGGAAAGGAGCCAAGACAATGGCATGAGTCCTTGCATATAGACATGAGCTGTGCTTGTTAAAAAGTTAAAAAAGTTAACTAGTAGTACGAAGGAATGGATTGTATCAAGGATCTGCATTGAGCCCATTCTTATTTCCTATAGTGATGGATGAGCTTACTAAAACTATTGAGGATGAGATACCTTGGTGTATGCTATTTACTGATGACAGTGTCTTAGTTGATGAGACAAGAGTAGGGGTAAATGCCAAGTTTGAGTTATGGAGATAAATATTAGAATCTAGAGGTTTTAAATTAAATAAGTCTAAAACGGAGTATATGGCGTGTAAATTTAGTAAACAACGGATCATAAACTATAATACTATAAAACTGGATAGGTAAGAGATACAAATGAGCAGTCAGTTTAGATATTTGGGTTTTATTATTCAGAATGATGGAGAGATCGATAATGATATTATAAATAGGATACAAGCTGGCTGGTTGAAATGGAGAAGAGCAACGGGAGTTTTATGTGACCGTAACATTCCGTTAAAATTGAAAGGAAAATTTTATAGAACTGCTATTAGGCCAGCTTTATTATATGGCACGGAATGTTGAGCTATAAAGAAATGTCATTCACAGAAAATAAGTGTAGCAGAGATGCGCATGCTCCGTTGGATGTGCAACAATACTAGGAGAGATATGAGAAATGAAGATATTCATGCTAAGCTAGGTGTAGCTCCCATCGATGAGAAAATCGCTTACGATAGTTTGGTCATGTGCAATGTAGGCTTACAAGTGCACCAATTCGAAGAGGGAAGTTTATCAATGTAGGACAAGTTTAAAGAATGAAGGAAAGATCGAATAAAACATGGATGGAGATGATACGCAAAGATATAGAGTCTAGTGGTTTAAATAAGGAGATATTACTTGATAAAAATGAATGGAGAAGGAATATCAAAGTGATTGATCCGGCGTGATTCTTTTTTGGTTCATGTAGTCTGCCCCAAATACTTGGGATAAAAGGCTTAGTTGTTGTTGTTGTTGTAATAGTACGAAGGAAAGCAATAACATAGTTAACCCATCTTTGAGGGCTTAAATTAGTAAATTATGGTAATATAAACTTCAAATAAAGGATTGACTAATTTTACAATTTGGAAATAAACAAAGGATTGTGAACGTTATTTCTTAGAGATCTTACTATAAAATCTTTACCTTAAGGGTTAAATTTTAATCCACCTCAAGAGGCAGATTTGTTAACCCTCTTTATGACAGGCTACACAAATTAAACTGACTTGAAGGGTTAACATCATTTTAACTATTGGCAAGTTAAGAAGGGGTTAAACCCCCCTTAACTTAAGAAGGTGTTAAACCCCCCTTAACATTCTTTTAACCAGGGTTAAACACCTCTTAACTATTCTCTTAGTGCAGTGCCAACGAGCACCTATGTGACTTAAGCCACAGTAAACAATTCATATTATTGATGTTTCAGTTTAAAACCAAAACCTAGCAAAGGTAATATAACAATGCAAATAAGTATAGAGGCCTTTCTTTAATGCCCAGCAAAAGCAATAAACACAAGAGGGAGTGGTTTGTATAAAATTAGCAATACAAATAAGTATAGAGGCACTTCTTAAATACCTTGCAAAAACAATATACACAAGACGGAGGGGCTTGTATAAAACTAACAATGTAAATTAGTATAGAGGCCTCTTTTTAAATGGACACTGGCCAATAGACCTTATAGCCTCCGCAAACTTATTGGTCACAGAGTTTATGCTCAAACACCCATGGAGGAAGCTCATCTCTGGTGTGACCTAATCACGAAAACTCTGCTCAAATTGTGATCCAGATTGTTTAATCCAATTTTTTCTGCTTCTAAGATCCGATTCACCAAAACTGGAGCGGAAGAAATAAAGATGGATAGTGTTGACTTTAGGCTGATGGCAGGTCACAAATTTTTATTGAATATTTCGTAGTCCTTGTGTTCAAGATTGACCCATTTTGATTTCTACTACTTTAATGCAACAGCCTTGGGGTGGTAATTTGATTGAGATTACGTTGTCTCACTCACAAATGTCCTTACCCTAAAAAATGTCATTTAAAAACATCCACAAAATTACTACATATTTACAAAATATACCCTAATTAAAATTGCCTAATTAACTTCAAAGAGGCTCTTTCTTCAAATTTTGTGTCATACATCTGAAGAGTAAGTGCACAAAAATGCTCCTAAAAATCTATGTGCGCTCCAATTCATGTTCAAAACACTAGTTTTGATAGCCTTGGGCGACAGTCCTAGTGGGTATAGGCTTGCAATTTCCCCTAAGATATCTCTCTCTCTCCCAACACAATGACAAAAACCAAAAAAAACCTTCTTCTGTCCCCACCCAAATCCCACTAAACACAAAAGGGGGGGGGGGGGGGGGTGGGGAAACAAAGAGAAGGTTGAGAAAGCACACTCTCTATCTCTAAAATTAGGAATATGTGTACATTAAGTTAATAATAACTCGCAAAAAAAGAAAGTACTTAATCACAAACAGAACTTGCTGGATGATTAAAGGAGCATACCTTCAGGAAATCCTGATGGAATGGTGGATCGATTACATGAAAACTAACTAATAAAAGGTTGATTTGGTAGACAGAAATATCTATTAAGCAAAAATTAACATTAACAAGCAAAGTATTGAGTAGAATCATGTGTTTGAAATGTCACAGCACTGTAGTATCATGTACTTCAGATGAAAAAAAAATAATAATAATAATTTAGAAACATAACTTCTCAACACCTTCTTGACTAACCACACTGATAGTTAAATGAGAATGCAACAAAATGGTAGATAATGTGACAAAGAAAGAAGTAAAACTCAATAGGCCTATCTGGAAAAAAAATCAGTAAAACGAAAACTCCATGACCTAATATCTAAGATCATCTTCATTGCTTATGTCTTTCTATGAAAAGAATTGGCTAGGGAGCACAAGGCTTCATAAAAAGTGTGATAAAATTTTAAGAACAACTTAAATCTGAAGTCAGCCCTTCATACCAGAATCGAGTTTCAGCGAGACTAATGACGAGGGGGACTTGCTATTATGTTAATCCTAGAAGGCCAGTTGGTGCAGGAGGAATATATCTTACTGGTTCTGCAATAAAAGCTCCTACAACCCTAGAATAAGCCTACATAATTGTCCTAGACTAAAAAGAGTAGAAGGGAAAAGATGCTACAAGGTATTAAGTTCAAATCTAAAGCATAAGAAGACAAAAGGCAATAAATAATATATTCCTTTCAACCATACCATGGATATGGTTACATTTATTTTTTGATTTTGTAAATGAAACTTGACTTAAAGTCAAGTAAACTCCAAGGGATCTAAAAAGGTTCACAAACAGATGCAACTACCAAGAATGCATCGACTCTCAATGAGTTGGTGCCCAGTTCCAACAAAAAGAAGTTATATCACTCATCAATGACATCAGAGTCGTCATTATGCAAATCTTTAGCATAGGTCAATAATGAAGCACATATTGAAGTTGAGAAAGCTTTACAAAGGATCTAACCAGGTTTCTACAACCAGCTGGCAGCTTCCAAGCTGATGTGCTGTGAATGTACCAAATTCCTCAACAAAGAAAGTGATTTATTAACTAAAGCTTTTAATAGAGTTGAGGGTCCAAACTTCATCCACCACCATGTAAACCGTAAGCATAGGTCAATAATGAAGCACACATTGAAGTTGAGAAAGCTTTACAAAGGATCTAAGTAGGTTTTTACAACCAGCTGGCAGCTTCCAAGCTAATATGCTGGAATGGATGTACCAAATTCCTCAACAAAGAAATCGAGTTATTAATTAAAGCTTTTAACGAAGTTGTTGGCCCAAGGTTCATCCACCATTATCATCACATCGATCAAATCATCTATGTTTCATCAACATGGGGTTTGATTATGGAGCATGACTCGAAGCCGAGAAGCTCCATAAAGGATCAGATCAAGTACATACAACTGGCCGTCAAACTAATATCAAACTCAATGAGTGCCACATTCTTTAGAATTCTAGTTACGAGAAGGACCCTGTTACATGACCTAACAACTTTGGCAATGCAGTTGAGGCTCATGCAAATGGGAATGAGTTCAATTCTGATATGAGAATGGCCTACTTTGATCGACTTGGTGTCCTAGAGCTGAGAGCAAAATCTTTCAAGTGAGAGAATTTTTGCACGGTTGCACAGAATTAAAAGGCATGGGAAAATTTTCTATGAAGAAGAAGAAAAAGCGCAAACCGAAAATAATGACCACTAAGACCAACTCAGTAGTTTGATATCATACTATAAGCTCACTTCAATGAGCTTCCAAAAAGAGCAACGGCTATTGTATTTTGCTATGGAACCTATGGGATACAGCTCAAACATATTTCTCATAAATTTTACATTTTCACCCTCTGGTTGATGCTTGGCAGCATACAGTCTAGTGTACTGTAAATTGGTGCTCCCATTCAATTATAGCCACTAAATCACTGAAAATGTAGGCTCCAAGCACTAATGTAGAAGAGACTCTCAGTTCCTTCCCTTCTCCCTGTGCATATTGGGAAGGCATCTTCATATTAAAGATAAAGCATGCTAAAGTTACCAATACAAATTATAATGAATTTTTTTCTTTCTTCCGTTCGTTCTTTGTTGGAGGCTACGCCATAACCAGTTGGATCGAATTCCTAGTGCAGGAGTAAAACACGAGTGAACAAAATGACCTTCTAAGGGAGTATTCTCGACAAAACATATTCACTTTTTGAGGGTTTCACCTCATATAGACACAAGATAGCCATGTACATGAGATTGGAAACCATGGGGTAAGCTTTATATTTCAAACGAGTCTCTGAAATGGGGAGTCATTTTCCTCTGGAAGGAGAACTTCCCAGCAAGGAGGTGCAAGGCTGTTCTATCCTTCTATTTTTGTTGGTTCTCTTTTTGGGTGAATGGATGTTGTCGTTGGGGTTGCAATGGGCAGGAAATTAACATAAATTAAGTTACAAACTAATGATAACATAGCACGGTCAAATGCCACAAGATAAACAAACACTCCCTACCAACCAATGGGAAAGCTATGGGCATAAATTCAGTCATAAACTAATTACAAAATAAGATGGGCAAGGAAAATTAATTGCCAAAAAGATCAACAAACAATGGCACAGTAAGACTTGTTTCACAAACATGCATACAATAGAATTACCTCCCATATGATTGCAGATTTATCGTTAGATGCAGATGCTAAATATTTCCCATTATTTGAGAACTGCAGGTACCATACTTCATCCTGGTGTGACTGCAATACCTATTCCATATAAATAACAAAATTAGTAACAGGAACAAAGCTTCAAAATTTAGGTAAACAGATTTATCCAATAGATAAATTTCTGAATGTATGACAAATAATGAACATGAATTAAGTTGACAAAAAGGATTTGCTCAACCATCATGACACATCAGCAAATCATCTCCAGGACGCTTGTCCTTGACCTTTTAATCATCTAAGAAACTGTATCTGATGCATAAAGTTCACTTAATGCTAAATGGTGAAATTATTATAGCGCATCAATCAATATGCGCCACTAACCTTTTCCTCCATTTATCAGGCTCGCACTGTTAAAGTATTCACGAAAGGGTTCAATGACAAATTTGCTTATTACCCTTGAATATCCACAATTTATTAGCATTTCATTAGGTCCTACATTTTCCTGTCTTCAGCTTTTAAAGTGAATAATCCACCTCAATAAACTGATTCCTACTAAGGTTAAATCCACCACAATTGCCATTACGAGTAGACTTACTTCTAAGTCTTATCGAGTATTTTAAGAGGCGGGTTCCTGGGTAGAGAAGGGGGGAAAAAAGCAGTTGAATTAGGAGGTGGCTTCTTTTTTTTTTGTTGTTGTTTGTCGGGGGGGGGGGGGGGGGGGGTACATGCCACCATTGTTCTTTATCTTCATCGTACTAGGGATGGGTCATCGAAGAGAGGAGAATGGATGGGTCCAAGGGCTCCTGCCCTATTTAGAAATTTGAATTTAAAAAAAATTCCAATTCAAATTTTTGAACATGGCGAGCGAAGGATTGACCCTTGGACCTACCAATTCTCATCCCTAATACTCAACGTCATTGTGGGAGGTCCGCTTCATCTATCCCCATCCCTAAAACCTGCACCATTTTACGTGAAATAGAGAGGAGAAAGGGGTCAGGGCTCGTGACGTCGCAAGCAATGTGACAGGAAAGAACAGCGACGATAATGGCGCATTATGTATTATTACTATTACTTTTCTAGTTCCACCATACCGCTTAGGCACTGAACGGCGGGTCTAATGCCCCAAACACCCCAGTGCCTTCTATAGCACTGGTCACTCATTATTCTCCTTATAGAAACAAAGGCAAGGTCAAGCATGGATGCATAACAGTGGGCATTCAGTTCAGCCTACTCAAAAATAAGATTATATATATATATATATATATATATATATATATATATTATTGAATGCACTTTCTGATAGATTAATTCACAAGCCATCCCAACCTGATATGGCCAAATCTGTATCTGTCCTAGATTAACATAAAAAGGATAACAGTGAGTAGCAAATGTCAAATTTACATGAACAAAGACAAACTCAGCTATCATAGGAAACATGACGGTAGACGAAAACGATTTAGGGTTTGTGGTGGAGAAATTGGGGAAGAACTTACGATTTTGGGAATAAATTAGGATTTGGATCTCACGTCCAGGTGAATTGCAAGTCCACTCTCTCACGAATCACTCGAGAAAAGATTTGCTAAAGCAAATCACATACTTAAAAAAAAAAAAAAAAATCATATTTCACTCTATATCAAATTAGGATTTTACAAACCATATATATAGAAAATTCTAATGCAACAAAATAATAACAAATCTAATCAAATTCCTAATCCAATCTAATCAAATCTAATTAAAAACTAATCATATCTCTATCAATAGAGATATGATTAAATATGATTAGTTTTTAATTAGATTTGATTAGATTGGATTAGGGATTTGATTAGATTTGTTATTATTTTGTTACTTTAGAATTTTCTATATATATGGTTTGTAAAATCCTAATTTGATATAGAGTAAAATATGATTTCTTTTGAGAGCATGGAATTTGTTTTATCAAATCTTTTCTCGAGTGATTCGTGAAAGAGTAGGCGTGAGGTCCAAACCATAATTTATCCCCAAAACCGTAAGTTCTTTCCCAATTTCTCCACCACAAACCCTAAATCGTTTCCGTCCGCCATCAAATTGGTATCAGAGCTAAATCTCAGGTATCAGAACTCAAGATCCTCATCTTTAGGTATCAGAGCTAAATCTCATGTATCCAAATTTATCTCCATCTTCTTCTCTTTCTATCTTCTTTTTTAAAATTTTTCTTTTTAGAATTGAGAGAAAAAAATTAGAAAAAACTAAAAAAAAAAAAAGACAGTAGATCATATTTTTAAGAGAGAGAGAGAGATATCAGAGAACAAACCAGAGAGGAAAAGAGAGAAAAAAGGGGGAAAGAGAGACCAGGAAGGAAACAAACGAGAGAGAGAGAGAGAGAGAGAGATTCCCTTTGTCTCCTGCAACCTCAACACCTCCCCCTTTCTCCTTCCCCACGCTACTTCATCAAAGAAACCCACCAGCAAAGAAAAAAAAAAGAGGGAAAAAAAGGAAAGAAAAATCCCTAATTCTCTTCTCCTCTAGATTTCTTCTTCTCCGTCTTCTTCTCATTTTCCATCTTCAACCCGAGCAGCCCAACCCATCAAAATCCCCTGACCCAATCTCCTCCACATCATCTTCTTCTCTCTCATCACCTTCTCTAGATCCACACCCCCTTTTTCCTCTGCATCTCCCCCACAACAACCTTCAAATCAACGACAGCAGCAAGCATCATCCTCTTCCTCTCTCTCGACCTCGCCGCCATGAATTACTTCGCCGACCTCAGCAGCCCCCTCGACAGCAGCATCCACTTCTTCAACAACCACACCGCAACTTTCATCTAGCAGCGCCTCCAACCATAGCAGCAGTGAACTCATCCTCGCCCTCGCCCTCCCCCTCTCCCCACTCCATCGACAGATCGCCTGCCGCCTCCTTTCCTCATTTCGTGGCATAACCAAGAAAGTATTGGATTTTGGATTTGTTTGTTATTGGGTTCTGATTTGGATCCAATTATTCAGACCCACATCCAAAAGAACAGAAAGTTGGATTTATTTTGGACCCAATCACAAGCTCCAGATCCAGCCCCATTTTCATATTGGACTCAGTTTATCAAACCCGACCCGAACAGCAACAGAGCAGATCCGTTGAGAGGAAAACAGACCTGTTAAGGGTTTTTAGGTGATTTTTAAAGCCGTTTAAGTCAGATTCGTGTCCAGTTCGAGCTTGATAATTCTGAGCTAATCTTAAGGTGCTTCTTGGGATTTCTACTTCAGAGTTTGTGCAAAATTTTCAACACTCTTTTGAAGAAATTCGTGCTTAAGTGTGATTTACTCTACATCGAGGTAATTTCTAATCGCACTGTTATTCAGTCAGTAATATTTTGCACTTCATTCTTATTATTTGCATAGACCTAGAAAATTTATCGTTACTTATAATTTGCCACGAGATTTATTTGTGTGTTGCATTATATTGCATAAATAGGAATTGCATTTCCTTGCATATAGCAACTTTCGGACATTAAGATATTTTATTTAATCATATAGTCACGCATTTAGTTTTGTATCTAGGATTTTACATATTCATCTGTGTGCTTTATTGCAACTGCATATAGATAATTATTGCATGCTTTATAGTGGCAAAAATTTTAGAGAAGTCATGGATCTCACTGAAGTTTTGAATAAATTAAATGAAATAATAGACACTAAAAAAAAACTTCAAACTGGTTTAGATGTAATAAATACACGTTTAGATAATTTGCAAACGCAAGTCAACAAACAAAAACCTGCTGAAAATAATCAAAAAAATGAAAGTAGATAAGGAAGGCATCATAATATTGAAAGAGATAATAATTTTGAGGATGAACATCCACACGATAATATCACACTAAAGTCAAAGTAGATGTTTCATTTTTTTATGGCACTTATAACTCCCAATATTTTGCGATTGGTTAGCGGATATGGACTATTCTTTTGAATGGTATGGGATGTCAAAAGCCCGAATAGTCCGTTTTGCTAAACTAAAATTACAAGGGACCGCTAAAATGTATTGGATGTCAGTTAAGAGACGGTTAGCAAGAGAGCGAAAAAAATCAAAACACGGTTTGAAATGAAACAACAATTTAGAAAGAAATATTTTCCTCTAACTTTTCAGAATCACCTTCTTGATCAGCTGTCTTATCTAAAACAGAAAAACATGAGTGTGACTGAATATATGCATAAATTCGATGAGCTCTTAGTGCGATGTGATATTCAAAAAGATAGTCGTCTAACCCTTTCACGATTTCGCACTGGACTCAAACCCGAGCTCAAGCGTGAAGTGTTTACACATTCTTTAGATTCTATTGAGAATGTATTTCAGTGTACTCTCAACTATAAGGCATATTTGCACACACCCTTTGATAAAAAGTCCATTATCAGAACTGTGGAGTATCCCAAGTGTCAATTTGACACTAATACTATAAATACTAATACCGTTTCTAAGGATACAAAAGATAAAACAGTCACTGGTGAGTCATCAAAACCAGGTACAAGACAGAATGAGTGCTTCAAGTGTCATGGTTTTGGTTATTTTACTTATCAATATCCTACAAAACATTTGTTAATAGATGAGATTCATAATAAAGATGATAGTGAGACAGAACAAGAAATTTATGAACCTCAGGAAAATTTTAGTGATGTTGAATATGACCTAATAAATATATGTTTACAAGTTATTAGGTGCTTGCATACTGTATCGAAAAAGGAGGATTGGCATAGGACTAATGTGTTTCACACCTATATCTCACACAACGGTAAGAGTTACAAAGTCATGATAAATGGAGGTAATTGTGTCAATATCATTTCTAAATCGGCTGTTGACAAGATGGACCTCAAAGCTGAATCACACCCTCAAACGTATTGCGTACAATGTCACTTGGGTTGATAAAAATTTTCATATTATTATTCAGCGTTGTCTTGTGCCTATTCAATTTTTGAGTTATAGTGATCATATTTGGTATGATATTTTACACATAGATGCTGCACATATTTTACTCGGTAGACCCTGGTTATTTGACCTACATGTTAAGATGGAAAGAAAATTGTGTTGACTCATTTTCCATCCAAGAGTCCATCTAAAAATAAAAAGAACGGGTTAATAACATTAACACGAGATGACAAATTGCTCCATTTTGTGCATAAGAATCACGAACCTATCGAGTCTAGATCCATATTTCTTGACAAGCCTTATCCACCTATAAATTCACTTGCACCCTTTTTGCATTGTCTGTGTGAATCTCCGTAGGCAAATTATATTTAGCAATGATACTTACAAGTTTATTGTAGATATAATTGATAGAGTGCAGGTATTTCTAATTGGATCTGTGCTGATTAGGGTTCCACTTACGAGATTCCCTTTTGGGAATGTAGAGGCTCTTCACACCCAGTGTACGAACCGTTTCAAATTTTTGTGGGAGTTTATTATACTTCTTTCAGAGTCGGATATTCCACCAGCCCCTAATATTCGCTCGGTTGTTATCATTTCACATGTGCCTTGGTGCTCTACTCCAGATGATCATCGAGCTCCTACTTTATGCACGACGTTTTTTGCAATATCATATTTTCTACTCACTCCACTTCGTCCACATCCACGAATTCCACCGCCATGAGAAAGCAAGAAAGCTGATATTTAGTTTCGACAATGTCTGATTTACACATATTTGGTATGGTGAAAAGGTTTACCGGATATCAGAACGCTTGTTCGCCTTCACCCGATGTGTTTGACTTTCTTCCAACTGCCATTCACCGGTGGTGAAAGTTTCCAAGCGGGGGAGAATTGATAGAGATATGATTAGTTTTTAATTAGATTTGATTAGATTGGATTAGGAATTTGATTAGATTTGTTATTATTTTGTTGGTTTAGAATTTTCTATATATATGGTTTGTAAAACCCTAATTTGATATAGAGTGAAATATGATTTTTTTTTTTAGAGCACGTGATTTGCTTTATCAAATCTTTTCTCGAGTGATTCGTAAGAAAGTGAGCGTGTGATTCGCCTGGGCGTGAGGTCCAAACCTAACTTATCCCCAAAACCGTAAGTTCTTCCCCAATTTCTCCACTACAAATCCTAAATCGCTTCCGTCCGCCGTCAAAACATATCTCAATCTAACAAATAATTAGGATTCTCAAGAAATGCTATGCTATGAGAAATGAAAACCTTATAATTGAAAACTGAAATAAATAGACAACAGTCCAATATGTAAAAGAACTCTTATGTCATGCTTGTGTCTAATTACTTGCTCCCATGCATGCCAAATTATGAGGTAGTCAGAATGTAGAAGCTCCATATCCAAGCCCTTAAAATATTATTCAAGAGACTACAAAATGTAACCAGGGAAAAATATGGTTCATCCTGTCAGAGAACCTGCAACTGATTGCTTTTACAATACAATATCCCATATCTTGTTCCCTACCATTCCATATCAGGGCTTTTGCTAACAATGTTTACCGCTTTTCTTTAAATAAGTAAATATCGCTGTCGATTCATTATTAAAACCAAGTCTAAGACTCCTAATATGAAAGACTGAAAGACAGACTCTGAACCTTGATACTCCAACCAGCTAGCAAGATTGGCAGAAAGGAATAGTTTGTTACATATCTATGCATCAAGACAAAAGTACTTACTAGAATTATTCATAGAAATAGTTCTAACCTGTGTTGTCCGAGAAGGAATCTGATCTTTTCCACATTGATGATCTGCATACAATGACAATGACTTATCCAAGGAATTATGGAAATAACATGCTTCACGTTGTATATCAAGAGCCTGTTCTACCAAATGCTCCAGCCTCCTCTCAGGTATCATAATAGTGGGAGGAAGCAATTTCTGTAAATCCTCCAGAAGCTTCACTCGGGAGTTTGATGGATCAATTCCCAGATTAGCAAAACCAAGTAAGACACGCTGAGATGGTGAAACAACACAACTGCAAAGCTCGTGGACACGTTTTTTATTGATGCCAAGAGGAGTAATCTCACTTCTCAACGTTTTCAATGCATCCATTACTCTGTCCCTTTCCAGAAGTTCTAAAAATTTCTGTTCCAGTATTAGAAAAGCTGTAGATTTCAGAATATTTTCATCCACAAGTCCTATTTTATGCAAAGTAACAACACTTTCATCCCAATTTCCATCAAGCACATTCTTTCTGAAAAGATTCACTGCCGGCGAATGCAAGTGTATTCCTGACTCTTCCTCCAACACTGCTCCACTTTTGTCATAACCAAGAGAGTAGAGAGCCTTGGTTATGATCCTAACAAATTCAACTTTTTTAATAACTCCTCTAGTACCAACAATATCTTCTTTCCCTTGGGATGGTAACGGTCTGGCCATTGGTCCTCCCAAAGGAATGATGGGCTCTGTGAGAGTTGAGTTATTTGAGAGGCTCCCCAAGTCTAGTGAGGATGCTTTCACACGTTTTGAGGGTGGTTCATCATCATCGACACCTCCCATGAAATGCCACAATCAGCCCATATATATTTGGCCAGGCTAGAAATTAGTAGTTCAGAAGATGGGAGCAGTCACCTATAGCAAATTCAACAAACAGGATGTAAGCAAGAAGCAAATTTCTTGCAGTGAATAATTAAAGAATACATCAAAAAAATTTCAATAATAAAGCTAAGATAGCTCAATATCAAGAAGGTTGGGGTACAACATCCAGTTTAAATCCTTTCAATAAGGAAAAAATATCACAGACTCAAAAAAGTTACTAGAAGCAAACTCCATAACATTTTTCTGGGGAAAAAGAAACATAACATTGCTCCCAATTTTTAATATGGAATTACTTCTCAAGTCAATCCCTGTGCTTCAAATAGTGCTCAGACCATAACTGCAATAAATAAGGTTTAACTAATACAAGAAACTTATAGTGATTAATAAATTGCAAAACAATCCTATTATGCAAACTGTGTCTCTAATCATGTCCATAAATGCCTGACATCTGGTTACAGTAGTTGATGGTTCTACACAGTACCTATCAGAAGCATTAGTCGTAATGAAATCTTTTTGACTGGTTTTTAAGAATATCTTAAGATCAAAGGAAGCAGCTTTCTCATTTAATATGGAAGCCACATGTTCCGCTTGCTTAACTTGCCAAATGACTAGGGAACTGGAAAAGGTATTCAGGTGGCAAAAATATGTCTCCATATCCTCGAGGTGTTTATGATGATAACAATGACAGCAAAATGCCACCGCATTAGTGTGCTACAAGTTATAGATAGTATTTCAAATGTCACAAGATTCCTTCACATATGTTATAAATCTCAGTAACTTGTTTAATTTCCATGCACAAAGATCAATTTCAAGAACCCCTTAAGCTAAATGAAAGCAACTAAATCTGCATATAAAGTTGCAACTTTTACAGCATAGTCATAGCATTAATCAAACAAATTCCCCCAAAAGAAATGCTTTTTTCACTATCTAAACAATCCATCCGTCAGCAATCAACAAAACCCAGGAAAATCCAGTCAAAATAAGGAACCACCAACAACTCCAGAATCCAACCTTGAGGATTATATCCAAAAAATAGGAATTCTAAAAGGATCTGCAATACAGTCTAAATCCTGCAAAATTTCCCCAAAAAGAGATCGATCCAGATTCCAGAATAGAGGGAACTACAGGACCCAGGAGGCGATTTCAACAAATCACTTCCACTCACATCTCCCAAAAACCAAAGGGGCAAAGAGAAGGAAGCGAGAAGCGAAGGGATGAATGATAAAATTTTAGGTTCAAGAAGGGTTATATATAAATAATATATTGGTTCTAAGAAGAGGGCCGGTGTTTTAGCATCGGAGCTGCACAAAGAGATGAGGTGTGAAGAGAGATAGAGAGATAGACAGAGAGAGAGATATATAAAAGCCCATGAAAATAAATATTAGGGCTTTGTTGAAGAAACTAACAATCAAAATAGACATGAATTTGGATAAAAAAAAAATATTATTGTTTATCTAATTATTTTAGATGGTCCTCTTATTGTTTGCAAATTTGTTTAGAGGATCTGGGTTCTCTTATCTTCCCTCTGATAGTTGTGATTTTTCTCAACTATAAAATAAGAATGCGTGCAAATCATGTATGAATTATGATGCTAGTTATGTTTAGGCTGAATCATGGCAATGAGTGATTACGATCCAAGAAGATGACCATCATCTTCTAAAGAGGGAAGTTGAGAGGATGCAAATATGTTGAAGACTTTTGAGTCCAAAATTTTTCTTTCCTAAGTTAGCGTAATATCCAAAAGGTTGGGGCATAAAAGCCAAGTTAAATCCTTTGATATATAAAGAAAGTTAAACAGAACCTCTAAAGAGTTATTAGTAAACAAGCTCCACAACATTTTTCCAAGGAAAAGAAAGCCCCACTTTTCAGTATAGAATCACTTCTCAATTCAATTGCCGTACTCCAAATAGTCTTCAAGACCATAACTATAATAAATTCAGGTTTAACTCTACTCTCAATTAAATTGCAGTGATTAATGAATTGTAAAGTAATCCTGTAATGGGAACCATCTATCTCTAACCAAGTTAATAAAATATAAAACCTCCAGTTGGAATAGTTATCAGTTATCTATGACTATATGTTAAAACCACTGGTTGTAAGGATATCTTTTGGTTGTTTTCTTGTTTTCTACAAAAACTCCAAAGAAAACAATTTTCACATTTAATATGGAGTTGGATGTCCTTGTTTAATTTGTCAAATGATTAGGGAACTGGAGAAGCTGAATGAACAACCAAACATGTTTGATGCATTCTCATATTTTCCTATGAACCAAAGCTGACTATAAAAGTTAGTTTCTCGTGTTCATTTCCATTAAACTGGACAGAAAATAAGCACTGGCCGGGGAACTTCACAATTTAGCTTTGGAATGGTCAAGGGAATTCCTATCACAAATCACATACACAATAGGTGATGTGAACTGTCATTTATCAAGATACACTGATGAAGATGCTAACACGGTGTAAAAGGAAGAAGCATAGTAGGTCAAAGAAAAGGTATTCCTAGTTTCCTACTTCGGCATTAGTCAAAAGCCGGTGTTAGCTAGAAGCAATAATGGAACGATTATACAGTTTAATGTCTCTTGTTCTAAAGCATACACGAAGATTAGCCTCCAAGTACTGTCACAATTCAACAATATAAACCAATACAATCTAAAACGATCAGTAGAGACTGTTCAATGAGAAGTCATGATGCAACAAATACGGTATAGTATAATGCCATCAATAATACTGTTCTGAAGCCTATAGAGATAGATTAGCCAGTACATAACAATAACAATCCCGTACTTGGTAGAAAAAATAGGTAGACTGTTTTCAATGCAACAAAATAGTAAAAAGAACATCTTAATAAATTGTGAACTGCATCAAAATTGCAAAAATAAAAAAGTACATAACAAAGCATAAGTCTTGAAGAAACCAATATTACAAATCAATCTACATGTCATACCAGAAAACAGCTAGGTTTTAGTTGTAACAATGCCACTAAAATTTCACTGCATTAGAGTGCTACAAGTGATGGATAGTATTCCAAATGTCTCAAAATTCCTTCCAATATCTAACAGATCATAGTAACATATCTCTAATTCCCATCTACGACAATCAGATGCAAGAACCCCCTTATCCTAAATGACATCAACTAAATCCAAACATAAAGATGCAATCTTAACAACATAATCTTACCATAAAATCGACAAAAATTTCCCCAATATATACTTTTACACTGTCCAAACGATCAATCCATGAGCAATCAACAAAATCCAGTCAAAACAAGTAACCGACAACAATTCCAGAATCTAACCTTGACGATTAATATTAAAAAAAATGGGATTTTTAATGGGATCTGCAATCCAACCAAAAACCGCCCCAATCCCCCAAAATCTCCCCGAATCAAGATCGACCCAGATTACAAAATAAGGGGAATTACAGACCCCAGGTGGCGATTCCAACAAAATCAATCAATTTCCGTTGGCAGCCCCCAAACTCCAAAGGGGTAGAGAGAGAGAGAGAGAAGAGAGAGAAAGAGAGAGGGTGATCAATAAAATTTTGGGTTAAAGATGGGAATATATAATTATATATATATATATATAAAAATATAAACAATATTTACTGATTGTAAGAAAGATGTGGGTCGGTGTTTTAGCCTGAGAAGCAAGCAAAGAAGAGATGAGGTGTTAAGAGATAGAAGACAGTAGAGAGAGAAAATGAATTTAAAAAAAAAAAAAAAAAAAAAAAAAGGTTTTGTAGGATATTGATCTAAACAAATTTTACATTCAGATATTAATCTCTAATAAATTGATATTTAGATATTAGCATCTAAGAGTATTAGAAAAATTTGCTATTTAGTTTATTACAAGTCTTATTCGTTTAATATTCAATGATCATTGATTTTAACGATACATTTTTCATTTTTAAAATAACTTCTAATTTATTGGACTCTAATCAAAATATTTAAATAATATTTTGTTGGTAATTAATATGTAAATATGAAATTTATTAGGGATCAATTTTTAAAAAATGAACAAAAAGCCCAAGAACAAAATATTGTTGCTAGGCCTTTGGTGAACAAACCTACTCAATAAAAACAAATATAGATATCTCATTCTTGTTCTTAATCTCTATTAAAATCAGAATTTGGTGCTCACTAGATTCTCTCGTAAATTTTTCCAATTTTTAAAAATGATCTCGGACATCTCTAATCTCATCAACTATAGCTTTAATTTTGAAAATATTTCATATAAAAAAAATAATAAATACTGATTCTGATCCTCTATCTCTATATGCATTTTTGTTTATTAATCTCATCCACCTCTAGCCAATCAACAAATAAAAAATTTATTTCCCCGCTCTTTCGCAAAAATTAGAATATATATAATTTAAGCTCAAAGCATCAGCATTCAGCAATTACAAATTATGAGGGAAAAAAAATCAAATCAGAATCATGAAAAAAAAAAAATTGCAAACAAATACAAATGCCTCTACTGAAGTAGAGACTGCCTTTACAGATACACAGACACAACACACATATTATACATACATGACATTAGTTACACAGGTTGTATCTATAGGAAAAAAAAAAAAAAAGCTTTTCAAGGAAGTTCAGTCACAATTCGGTTTGAGAATACCGAACATATTGAGTTCTTAGCATGTCTACTACTTCCTCACTGAGCTTTTCAAGCTCTCCAGCATCGCGCATCTTTGGATACAGATGTGCTATGCTGCTAGCAGCAACCTCAACTATTTTCCACTGGCCAAGTTCTGATGCAAAATGAATGATGTCAGTCGATGATCTCTGGTCTGCCTCTAGGCAGGAGAGGACTATACTTAAGCTCTCACTTCCAACTTCTTCCAAGAGCCAGAATTCGGCCAGCGAAGAAAGCTCCACATACGCCTGTAGTTCCATCAGCTTCTGCTTTGCGTCCGTATTCTTCCATCTGCAATCATTTTTGATCCTCGGCAGCTCCCCTGAGTAGAAATAGGCAATGAGTTTCACTAGAGCATTCCAACCCACCGGAACTTTGATCATCTGTGAGTAACTGCAAGAAGAGGAATTTTATGTTGTGACATGCACAGAAATGTGGTAATTTATTGCTCAGCTAGCGAAACATTATGTATTTGTAGAACTAATGACATGCCCAAAAATACGAGTTAGTTTCCGCTCAAATATGAGAAAGACGAATAACCAGTTAAATTTCTAATACCGACGTCTAGAATATGTGCAGTTATAGAGCCAAATCACTTAAAGGCCATAAAATGACACTTCTGAAAAGAAGATTATCAACATGATCAAGTCTTGTCTTTTCCAGTAGACAGACAACAGAAAGACACGCAAACTCATGCAGTGGACCAATGGCATGAAGCATGGTGACTATTTAGATACTGCTGGGGCCGTGGACCATAGTTCATAGTCATGGGCTACGATATATAGGACACTTCTCCCATCATAAAAGTTGGCACGTCCAGCTGTGTAGGATATGACGACACTCATATCCTCGTAACTGACACTTATAAACGTTGAAATCTCCATTTACATCAAAATGTTTACAAGATGAGGTATATGTCATGTCACCCTCTTGACAAGAAATATATATTCTAGTGTTCATTTTATTACTCTATCTTCTTTCTTTTTTTAAAAAAAAAAAATTAAAATTAAAATTGAGAACTCTACCTTTTTCAATATGTGAATAAAAACATGATACATATATTTATGAGTTAGGTATACACATATTTCAAAAAAAATCCACATATATAATCATGTACCCGTGTCAATATATTGGAGGGTTGCCGTGTTCGAACACTCATGTCCGTGTCAGAATACAAAAACCATGTCTGATATCTGTGTTCATGTCCAAACGTCCATCTTTATAGATCATAGGTCCTGGGGCAATTAATGGAGGATTTTCATTGCAAAATCAACACTGCATAGTTAAAACCATTAACCATACTAGGAAAGTGTAGTTTCAATTAGTATACCCACTCTGTAACTGCAAGTATGACGCACACCGTGAGATGCACTTATATATAAACATTCTGGGTGATCACATATTTGCAGAAGATGACTTGCTACAGGAGACAAATCCACAAAGGAGATTTGCTAGAACAGGTTAGTCCTGAGAGAAAAACTAGCTTTTGCAGTGAACCTCTTCTGAAGACTCAATCCTAAGCTGGAAGCTGGCTCGGTGGCAGAGCAGCCAGTAAGTAGGGCACAACGAGTGCCACTCAATTCTGACAATCTTAAGGAAGGAGCACAATGAGAGGAAGGAGAGGCTAAGGAACTTGAGAGATCAAGGGAGTGTATCGCAGACCCCTCAATTTAGCAACCACTACCACGAGACCATCTTCACAACCTTTGCCCATATATATCGATCCAAATTTAAGGTCGTTTGCTTGCGTTGCTTAACAAATCATTTTATATATAACCAATACAGACGATACATTGTTTATAGGGATAACCACGACAATTACGAAGAAGAGTCACATTATTTTGTGCTCATGCTGACTGATATCTGTAACAAAGATCAACACACTAGCACGATATATCATTTCAATTTATATGTATCTACATATGGTTCATTTTTGTTTCAATGGGGCCTTTGACAATGAAAGAAGGCTTTAAATATAAGATATCAAGATCATACAAGTAGGGGTATTTCATTTGGATAGCGAATATCATATGATATTGGGGATACAAACCCATATCGACATATCAAACACTACACAATACACACAAGTTGTATCTGTAAAAGACATAATTAGTAACGTCCTAGATGTCACCTAGCATTCATGTAAGGCATTCAAGAAAAATGTGCTCTTGCAAGCATAGCACTGATATAACTATCCTAGAAGCAGCGAAATTTCTAAAATGTTTTCAAATGCAAATATTAAAGTACCTATAACATATGAAATGTCTTTTTAATTTAAGTGCACACTTGTTATATGTTTCATATACACAATGGTGAGTCCGAACATGTCTATACACACTAGAGTTATTAAAGACAGTTGCACATTACGTTGCCCCTTAACCATAATTATTGCTGAAATTTAGGTTTTGAACTATTGATTGAACCTGATGTATGAATTGCTATGTTGTGTTAAGCATGATCTTGTTCTTAAATCC
This sequence comes from Dracaena cambodiana, assembly GCA_036321105.1. NCBI lineage: Eukaryota > Viridiplantae > Streptophyta > Magnoliopsida > Asparagales > Asparagaceae > Dracaena > Dracaena cambodiana. The sequence goes on along the minus strand of JAYEPQ010000016.1, from coordinate 37,858,298 downwards.
TTTTACATGCATGTTAAATGACATCTAAAAGGTTGTCGAATGCAAATAGTTAAAGTACCTATAACATATGAACTGTCTTTTTAAACTAGGCGCACATTTGTTATATGTTTCATATAACGCAACGGTGAGTCCGAACATTTCTATAAACACTAGAGTTATTATAGACCGCTCATGCACATTTTTATTGCCCCTTAACCACAATTATTGCTGAAATTTAGGTTTTGAACTATTGACTGAATCTGACATGCTGAATTATTGTGTTGTGTTAAGCTTGCACAAACATCTTGTTCTTAAATCCTTTTAAACTAGGCGCACATTTGTTATATGTTTCATATAACGCAATGGTGAGTCCGAACATTTCTATAAACACTAGAGTTATTATAGACCGCTCATGCACATTTTTATTGCCCCTTAACCACAATTATTGCTGAAATTTAGGTTTTGAACTATTGACTGAATCTGACATGCTGAATTATTGTGTTGTGTTAAGCTTGCACAAACATCTTGTTCTTAAATCCTTTTACATGCATGTTAAGTGTGTACGTATTAGAAATTTCGTTGATTCTTCAGACAGTATATCAGTACTACGCTAGTACAGTAAGGTCAAAACTTGGTACTAACAAGGGAAACCATCTTGATATAGGAGACAATTAGCTCTTAGAAAGCAGCAGTGGCGAGCCTAGCTAGTACTGACAAGAAATCTGCTTTAGCAGGAGCAAGCCAGAAATAGGGACGGAACAATACAACTAAAAGGTACTAAGTTTTATGCCATAATATATTCTACAATTTACACAGTAACCAAAATAAGCTAGCGAAGTTGAGTTTGAGACCAACCATTTCCCTCAAAAGAAAAGAAAATATTACACAGTAAACAAATAATTTTTTGCAATAAGTTTATTTTACTTTAGAATGATAATTTCACCTGTCATAAAATTCAAATTTATTTAATTGCAAACATGTGATTGATATTTCTAACTAAAATATTTTTCGATTAAAAAATAGCAGTGAAGCAAAAGCAACTGAGTTTCAAACTGGTAATGACTGCTAAATTTGAGAGAAGGAAAATCATATACTACAATCCATATGATTCCATTTATATTTTGAAGGTGTGTACTTTTTATTTTTGCTGGAGATTTGAAGGTATATCCTTGCAACATGATATTTTGGGATGTAGTTTTATCTCTCATGGCACTCTATATGTTAATTCAATTTTTTTTTTTTAAACATATACACTCTTCTAGACAAGGGAATGGCTGCATCAAAACATTTTGTCCTGAAAGAACAGTAACAAAAATAGGAGTAGAACATAGGGTGAACATGGGGAATTAGCTACATAATTGTAACTAACTGTCCCCAAACAATACTTGGAGGTGAACCGCTCGCATTGGAATAATTCACCAACATGCCGCAGGTATCCCGATTGTCCTCATTCTGAATTGTTTGAGCAATGAACACCATGTTAAAATATAGTTCTTCAATAGTGTCATTCTAATATGCAACCTTAGAATTTTGGAAGGGTCAACAGACAAGCTGGAAAATATAAGCGCCTGCTGTAACTATATAAAAGGGTGGTGCACCGCAGGCACTTCTTCATATGAAAAATATAATTTTCAAGATGTAGTTAAATGTTTTTGTTCATATCAACACAAGAGAATGTCCCACATACTTCACTAATGAATATGAACCAAATCATGGAGCTCTTCGACAGCTCATTAAACAAGCACTGTAGATATACAAATTTACTGCTATTTACCTCTCATGCATTCCTGACTGAAACAAAGCCCGTAGATAATCGCAGTTGGCCCATAATATGATTTTGTGGGCATGCACGTGTGGCACTGATAACTGGCATCTAGTACAAGCCCAGGCCCCTCCACTTCCCGTGGCTTCCAAGATGATGTCACTATAATCACAAAAATAATATGCATTAATTGGAATGCACTAGGCAGAGAAACTAATCACAATTTAATACGCTCTAGTCATAACTAACATTGCATCAAATGGGAAGCTCAAGAAAAATGAAGAACTCAAACTATATGCATCCGTAGAAATTGAGTAAAATTAAAATGATTGCAGTTGCTTTAGTTGAATAATATGTGATAGAAATAATAGTTACTTTAATAGAAATGTCAAAGCAAACTTACAAAAATGAATTTTCAGTTGATTCAAGTGATCGGGTAAAATCACAACTTGGACAGAAAGAACCCCAAGTGGGTAATTTTCTCTGAAGCATGTGTAGCAGAGACTTCAAATTGCAGCAGTTTGCGAGAACTTTTAACGGCTTCTGAAGATCACCTTCTACTAGGAAGAACCCTGTATAAATATATTCAAGAAGCTTTATGAGTGAACGGTGATCCACGCGATCAGATATGCGAACTTCATGCCTTGATTTTCTTGAGTCCTGTTCTGTTTCTTGCTCACTCGTAGATCCATTATGCAAGATCCTGTTCTTCAAGAAAGTCTCTTTAGGAGGTAGCAAGTACGGGCATCTAGCTAAGAGAATGGCACTATGAACCCTCAAAGATTGACCATTAGACAAAACAAACTGGAAGTCAGCTAGCTCGTTCTCATTAAGAGCTCTCTCCATCCTTCGTCCAAGCTTGCTTCGGATGCCAAAGAAACCAAAGAAGCTCAAGATGTATGCAGCATACGACTTGAGTCCTGGGCTGGAGTTGTTATTCAATATGCATTGAAGGCTGCTAATCAAGCCATGAGCATCCGAAACAACAATCTCTTCTGAAGCTAACTGATTGTGGTCACACTCTAAACTAGAGAACCTTATCAACTGAGAAAGAGCTTGGAGACTATAAAATAAGAGAATATCTCTACCTTCCCAGTCTGCCACATGATTCCAACAGCACCCTTTTCCTTCTGAACTGCTATGGAGATGAGAAACGATGCTTGACCGACTAACATGTATCTCACTGTTTAGGCATCTTCCAACTATGTCAGAGATTACTTGTAGACCTTTCTTTTTGACAATTATCTTCTGAAACTGAGGTAAAGTTGAATAGCATGCCAAACCTATGATAGCTAATGCAGTTTGGAGACTGTCAGACACCAGAGGAACATCGCCAGTCGCAATTAACTTTAGGGAGACTAGAAGATTTTTCAACACACCATCACCATGAGGTCTTGCCATTTCAAAGAGACAGGATCTTGTCTTGGAAGCAATATATTTTGAAGGTGATGTGACCATCAACAAAAGTGCCCTAGATACAGGTTCAGCCTCAGATACATCTAATGAAAGCTTTTTAAGAATGAAGTCCTTGGCCACTGCACTATAGGTAAAATTATCATCAGTTCAAATTGTGAATTCTGTAGACAACATCTGAAGAAGAAGGGAAGGGAAAAAGAACTTGGAGGTTTACCATGCACAGAAAATAAGAGCATCTAGGCAACTCAATCCTCCCTTCATTTTAGGAAGAAAATCTTCATCGCAGTATGTTGCAAGCCATCCAAGAATATCCCATAAGTATGGTCTTATACTTGTAACGTTATCATATACTTTTGTTATTAGTTCATCAGACAAAAACATTGCTTGGGTCAGGTACTTTCCGCTGCAATTACCAACAAGATTATCAAGAAGGACGTTATCAATCTCGAGAGTCCAGAAAAAAGAATGATGATTCCCGGCCCAACGAGTAATCAATGCAGTACGACTTGCCTCCATCACTAAAGGGATCTGATCAGTAGGAATGTTATTTGAACATGATCTCCATGCACCCATTGCACAGATTATTCCTTGGACAATCTGCTCACAGTACAAACTGGTGAGCAGAGAGCATCCTTCTGGAGATCTCTGTGACAATCAAAGAAACAAGATGACTCCAATCACATAAAATCATTGAAAAAAGGAAAAGAAAATTGTGAGGACTTGACCTACCATTTATCTCAAAAAAAGGAAAAAGAAAAGATGCATGCATAAATCAAACATATGTTCATACCGTCAATTGTTGGCAAAGTTTTAGAGCTTCAAGTCGGATACTGTCTGGCTGCGAAGTTCCTAAGCACTGCACAATCTTAGAAAGAAGCCCATTACTTTCTAAAATTGTCATTGCCCCATTGCCGCAAAGAGCTGGAAAAGAAGAATGATAATATTTGTTAAACTAATGATAAAATAGAAAAGGGAGATAGAACTGTAGCTTGAGCGTGCACTGAATAAAGAGAATTACCATAAAAGTGATACCTAGAGCAGAACATAGTTGTAAAACTCTATGAGTAAGCAAAGTGGAATTGCTAATACAATAATTTTGTATTCTGTCCATCAGTTTAAAGTTACTCCAAACTTGATATCTGAAAGAAGGCCACCTCCATAGTACAGTCTTAAGAAGAGACGCCATCTCTGTGAAATACTCAATTGGTTTACTTCCATCTACATAGTCTTGCATTGCACAGAGAATACTACAAATCGTGTTAGCTTTGACCATAGCTTTACAAAGTTCCTCACTTTTTTGGGAACTCATTGCCCCTAGGTTTGTCAGTATGCGATTCAGTGCAGTTGTGCACGGAACTGCAATAGACACTTGACACGTCGACAATGCGCATGACAAAGAGATGACAATATCCAACATATGATATTGGCATATTGATCTCCCCAAGCTGCAAACTAAGTTTACTGTCAAATCTGTTGCCAGGCACAAAATTCTCTCATTTTCTGATTGAAGTATTCCTTCCAAGGCTACCAGCATATCTGAGACAGATTCCTGAAGATATCGAGAGATTAAAAAAAAAAAAAAAAAAACCCAACAATTAAACATCATAAGCTTAACCACCAATGAAAGGGATCAGAATTAGTATCTACACAACTTCCATGTAAGAGGGAATTCCACTCCTCTAAGTGCAAAACTGGTAAGTTAGCCAGATAGAGTTCCCTATATTACAGCATTAAGAAAATTGAATATACATCTCCACTGTTCCAAAGAACATGCCAACCATCAAGTAGGATCTGTATTAACTCATTAACTATACATTACATACTGCCTCAACATATTCAATTCATTAACAACCATAAATGGCAAAAATAGAAAAAAAAAGACGAGAGTTTGTAAAAGAAAAAGGAATAATTATCATAGGATTCAGTGAGCAAAACAACTATACCTAGAGACTTTCAGATGTTAGCTCATCTTTGAGTTTTGTACTGAAATTGGAGTTTACGTCATATATTTAAATTTTTCATAGCAATACAAAAGTATTCTTGAAATACTAGGCATATTCTATTTCTCATAATTATACATAATTGGCAGATAAACAAAAGTGACCATATGAAATGCAGTTTAAGTGCTATTAGATGGAAGCCTTCCTGAAAGTACCAAAAGACTCCACAAAGACATCTAGTTATCAAATATATTTGAAAAAGAAAATGACAAACGAATGAAGATATCACCAACAGGAAGAGTTTGATGCATTAACTAAAGAGATTCTTTTGGTGTGTTTTCTGAGGGACTCTTTTCTGATAACTACAAGAAATTGCAACGGTTCCAATAATTTTTATAGATCAGAATGCCATGCAATATGAGTCTACAAAAATAATATATCATTTAGAATTGTTAGGTGATTACATAGTAGTAAAGATAGTAGAAGTAGGGCTTGGAAATACCAGGTGGGAAACAGAGTGACACCAAGGAAAAGGTGATGGTGAAATTTCACAGGCATTCTAAGCTAAGGTTAACTATGATGGAAGTTAAATTTGAATTTGGAAAACAATACAAACTTATTTAAAAACAATAGATGAGCATTGCTGCCCTCAACAGGCATTACTGGGGGAACAAAAGCTTCACATTGCCAGTAATAACACTCGGAAGACACATTGATGAAGATGGTCATGGTTATGCTAGCGTCTCGTATTTGTTGTTACTAGTTGGTTTTTTTAAACCTGATTTGATTTAGCATGCACATATGTAAAGCTATCTCAAGCATATACCATATTCTACGCCTCACAAACTCTTTTATGGATCGTGTAAGTTTGCTCAATTCGAACTAGAGGCCTCGTTAAAGATAAAGAAGCAACCTTGACATGTGCATTGATTGAACAATGTGTACCAATGTTGAAAACAACACATTATGAAACTTGTTATATTGCATTACGTAATCTAACCGAACCCCAATGCTACGTAACAACTGGAAATAACTCAGTGCACCATAACAGTACATTTTTTATATTATTTTATGTTATATTACGTAACGTTACATTAAATTACGTTATGTTATGCTATTAACAATTATTTTTTTAGTAATTTTTATATTGTTGTTAATTATTAGCGAACTGCTGTAATTTTCTTACTTGATTAGTTGTTGACTTGTTTGATTACTTGCGAAATTGCTAACTTGTTAATTTGCAATTGTTTTTTTTTATCGCTTATTGTAATTTCACTTCGGTTGTTAAAATATCTTATATATTGACTCTATTGAATTTTTAACTGAACTGAAATCAACAATTACAAATAAAATAAATTAAACACTACAAGATATAAATTACAACGATGATAATAACTGGAATTGAAATAAAAAATTAGAATCTTGTTTTCTTGTTTCAATGATAACTGGAATTACAGTTGCAAACTTAATATAATTTGTAAAGATAAATGTAAAAATTATTAAACAACAACAACAACTAAGCCTTTTATCCCAAATACTTGGAGTAGGCTACATGAACCAAGAAATAATCATGCTGGATTGATCATGTTGATAGTAATATCACCTCATTTAGACCTCTAGAATCCATATCTTTTTGCACCACCTCCATCTATATTTTTTTTTGGTATTCCCTTCGTTGTTTTAACTTGTCCTATATTGATAAACTCCCATCGTCAAACTGGTGCGTTTTTAAGCCTACGTTGCATATGACCAAACCATCGTAAGCAATTTTATCGCATCTTCTCATTGATTGGAGCTACACTTAGCTTAACACGAATATTTTCATTTCTCACTTATCTCTCCTAGTGTTGCCGCATATCCAGCGGAGCATGCACATCTCTGTTACACTTATTTTCTTAGAATGACGTTTTTTTTAAAACCCAACATTCCGTGCAATATAATAAAAATGGCCTAATAGCAGTTCTATAAAATTTTCCTTTTAGTCTTAACGGAATGTTACGGTCGCATAAAACTCCCGTTGCACTCCTTCATTTCAACCAGCCAGTTTATATCCTATGGTTAATATCATTATCAATCTCTCTATCATTCTGAATAATAGAACACAAATACCTAAACTAACTGCTCATTTGTATCTCTTACCCGTCCAGTGTTACAGCATGTCAACATTATAGTCTACGGTCCGTCGTTTACTAAATTTACACTTCATATACTCAGTTTTAGACCTACTCAATCTACAACTTCTAAATTCTAATGTGTGCCTCCATAACTCTAACTTGGTATTCACCCATACTCTTGTTTCATCACTTAAGACAATATCATCAGCACATAGCATACACCAAGGTATCTTATCATAAATAACTCTAGTAAGTTCATCCATTACTATAGAAAATAAGAACGAGCTCAATATAGATCCTTAATGCAATCCAATTGTGATAGAAAAATTACTTGTTAGACCACTACATGTTCTGACATTAACCACTATTCCATCATACATGTCCTTAATTATGTCAATATACTTAATGAGAACTCTTTTCTTCATTAATGTCCACCAAAGTATCTCTCATGGTACCTAATCATAAATTTTCTCCAGATCAATAAATACCATATGCAAATATTTATTTTTCTCTCGAAATCACTTTATAAATTGACGAAGTAAATGAATAGTTTCTGTTGTCGATCGTTCCGGCATAAATCCAAATTAGTTCTCCGATATTTAACAGTTTGCCTCAATCTAAGTTCAATTACCCTTTCCCAAAGCTTCATAGTGTGACACATGAATTTTATTCCATGATAATTAAACAACTCTGAATATTACCCTTGTTCTTATACAGAGCTACTAGGAAACTCTTCCTCCATTCATTTGGTATTTTCTTACTTTTTCAAATCTTGTTAAAAAGATTTGTCAGCCACCTCCCACTAATCCCTCCTAAGTATCTCCATACCTTTATAGTAATCTCATCTGAAACAACAGTTTTTCTTGATTCCATCCTCTTCAAAGCCTCTTTTACTTCAGATTCTTTAATTCTGGACATAAAATTACGATTCATATACTCACACTGAATAGTAAGATCTCCCAAATCTTGAGTAAAACTAACATTATATAATCTATCAAAATAATCTTTCCATCTTTTCTTAATCTCTTCGTCTCGAAATAGAACCTTCTGATCCTCATCTTTAATATACTTTACAGTACATAAGTCTCTAAAATTTCTCTCTTATTCGAGTAAACATATATATCCTTTTCTGCCTCTTTATTATCCAACTTCTCATATACTTGTTTATATAATTTAGTTTTTGCATCCCGAACAGCTTTCATCTTCTTGGCTAGTTTATACCTCTCAAAACTTAGTCCATCATTATTATTATTCTTCAAATATATATAAAGGTCCCACTTGAATGTAATAGTATTTTTTACCTCTTCATTTCACCATGATATATACTTGCATGGTGGAGCACCGCCCCTCGATTCAGCAAATATATCTTTAGCTACCATTTTAATGCAGCTAGCCATTTTATTCCATGTTACATTAGAATTATCATGGTCCTTTCAATCTGCTTCTTGTACTACTCTATCTACAAAAACTTTTTAATTACCTCCTAATCGCCACCACTTAATCTTAGGATCTAACTTATACTTAATATTTCTAAATCTCTTTCTAATCAGAATATCAAAAACTAAGAGTATATTGGGTAGCTACACTCTCACCTGGCACTACCTTACAATCGATGCAACTAGCTCTATCTACCATCCTAGTTAAAAAGAAATCTATTTAGCTCGCACTCGATCCACTTTTAAAACTAATCAAGTTTGAAACTCTCTTTTTAAACCAAGTATTGACTAAAATCAAATCATAAGACAAAACAAAATCTAGAATTGAGTTATCTACTTCATTTCTTTCTCCAAAACCAAATCCTCCATATACACAATGAAATCCATTACAACTAGTTCCTACATGCCCATTGAAATCACTATCAATAAATAGTTTTTCTAGCAGGTATTCCTTATACTATCTCATCTAGATCCTCCTAAAATTGATATTTACTAGATTTATCAAGTCCTACTTGTGGTGCATAGGTACTAATGATATCAAGAATCTCTCTATATAAATAAGTTTAACTAATAAAATTCTATCACTCTTCTTCCTAACCTCCACTACATCCCCAAATAATTGTTTATCTATGATTACACCTACCCCATTACGATTTCAATCTCTACCCGTATACCAAAGTTTATAACCCCAAAATTTTATGACTTTAGCTTTCTCATCTACCCACTTAGTCTTCTGCACGCACAAAATATTAACCTTCCTAATCATACCATCAACTAACTCTGCTACTCTACATGTAAGGGAACCTATGTTCCACGATTCCAACAGAATCTTATATTCATAAGCTAACTTGTTTATCCCCACCCGCTCATTAAGGTGTAAAAACCCTCTTACATTTGACACCACATCCAGACGCCGACGTGGCACATCGCTTCTGGACGACGACCTAGCAACCCTCACACATTTTTCACTGCACCCGGTCTCCGATGTAGAGCGTCGCTCAGTAAGGAACGCCCCAACGAAATTTATCTTTTTGGCTCATGTCATAATATGATAATATTTTATGCTGACTGTCACCAGTCTACCACAACTCTCCTTTATTCTGGCTTGAGACAGACAGTGAAAGAATAAATCTTTAAACACAACACTGACGGAGTTGTAAAAATTATTGTATTATGCATTACAAAATGGTTTTATATTATTTTTTTAGATATTTTTAAATTTATTTTTCATTTTATAAAAATTATTTTATATAGTTTTATATTTATTTTTATTAAATAAAAAAGAAATTGCATAACCTACGTTATGTGTTATGCTATATGCGACATAACCTAACAGAGGCAAAACACTACGTTACCATTATCACTATTTTAAACATTGTTAACAACCATAAAGAGCAAAAAAAGGTAGGAGAGTTTGTAACAAAAAAAGGGATAATTATCATAGAATTCAGCAAGCAAAACAACTATGCCTAATGACTTTCAAATGTTAGCTCATCATTGAGTTTTATATTGAAATTTTATTATGGCATGTTACTAGCATTAATCCTTTATTTGAATATTAGAGTTTACGTTGTATATTTAAATTTTTCATAGCAATACAAAAGTATTCTTGTAATACTAGGCATATCCTATTTCTCACAATTTTACACAATTGGCAGATAAACAAAAGTTATCATATGGAATGCATTTTCTGTGCTACTAGATGGAAGCCTTCTTGAAAGTACCAAATGACTCCACAAAGGATCTATTTATCAAAAATATTTGAAAAAAAGAAAATGACAGACGAATGAAGATATCCCAACAAGAAGAGTTGGATGCATAAACCAGAGAGGTTTTTTTGGTGTGTTTTCTGAGGGACTCCTACCCTGATAACGAAATGCAATGGTTACAACAACTTCCATAGATCAGAATGCTGCGCAATATGAATCTATGAAAATAAAATATCATTTATAATTGTTAGGTGATTACACAGTAGTTAAAGTAGTAGAAGTGGGGCATGGAAATACCAGGTGGGAAATAGAATGACACCAACGAAAAGGTAATGGTGAAATTTCACAGGATTATAAGCAAAGGAGGACTTGGGTGAATTTAAATTTCAGTTGGGAAAGCAATACAAACTTACTTTTAAAAATAATGGATGAGGATTGCTGCCCTTAATAGACATTATTGAGGGGGAAAAGGCTTCAATTGCCAGTAATAACACTCAGGAGACACCTCGATGAAGATGGTCATGGTTATGCTAGCTTCTCATATTTGTTATTTCTAGATTTTTTTTTTTTTTCTTAAATCCCATAATATCTGATTTAGCATGCACACATCTAAAGCTATATCAAGCAACCTCACAAACTTTTTTATGGATTGTATAGGTTTGCTCAATTCCCATATAGGTTTGCTCAATTCAAACTAGAGGCCTTTAAAGATAAAGAAGCAACCTTGATGTATGCATTGATTGAACAATGTATGCATTTGCTTTTATTGTAACATATGAAATGATTGAACAAAGCAAACTCAAGGTTCCATCGCTTGGGGCCTAATCACGAAGACTTTGAGATCAACTAATAGGGTCCAAACGAACATTTAGTAGTGCTATTCACATCCATATGGTCTTAGTTTTCATCCTTTATTTTAACTAGGGATTGACTTGTAACATTAAGTATATATAGTTTATATGTAATAATTTCTCCCTATAAATCATAAAATTCTATGCAGTTTGACTCTAATTGTCTTAACATGCTTGTCTCTAAAAAGAAAACAAAATAAGGAAGTTATAGCTTATTGGCTTTAAATTGTGGAAAAAGTGTTTCTTCTCTTAAAACATGGCAAGAAGGGACTTCATAAAACTCCAACCACACCCCCCCCCCCCGCAACAAAAAAAAAAAAAAAAAATCTTTTCATTGCTTCCCCCTTTATCTTCTAACCAACAAATTGTACATTGTTTAGTATTGTTTTTATCTTCTTCGTGGGCTCTAACTCAAATCTTTAGTGAAAGTAAACGATGTTTTACACTGGACAGTAGCACAAACTTTTAAATAACCTCTTTGTTTTATTGTCTTTTTCTAACTGCAAAATCAGCTAAGAAGCTAAAACTGACTGACTGAAGCCTTTTGTATTGGAGTACACTGATTTGCTAAAGTTGAGTTCCTTTAAACTTCTTTCAAGTTTGTATCCTCTTCTAAAGATCCATTTTCATCAAAAGGTATAACACCCACCAACATGTCTATTGCATTGCTATAGCTTACTCATGTCAATATTAAGATGTAAACTTTACATAGACTATGTGTAACTGTTCTTGAGCAAATATCTTGTTATGCATTTTCCAACACAACTGATTGGGTAGTTAGCAACAAGATCACAGTAACTAACATTTCATTAGGTGCTCCATAGGAAAGCAAAAATTACCTTTACAAGAGAATGTTGCAACGGAACAGAAGGCATACAGTTAACGAACGCAGACATAGTTCGGAGAGCATGCGACTGTATCTCTACATCCGTGCACTGCCATTTTCTTCCTTTGTTATCAATCTCCCTACATCACAAAAGAAAGGGAACTCAATTTATCTTTCCACAGTAGAATTCTAATTACAAGATATTGCAATTGCCTGCCATCTCCCACTTCACCTCAAAAGTAATAACAAAATCTTAGAAGTCAACCAATCCAATTTTATTTTCTTTAAGAAATTTGGTTAATTTCCAGCTGAATCAAAGGGCTTGTTATCAACCCAAATGTCAAAAAATTGACCGACCCAGATAGCAAAATCACACCTTTTTATCAGTTAAACTACTAATTTCATAATCTAAAACTACATAGCAGTAATTTCAAGAGAAATTAAAGGAGGGAAAAAAAAAAAAAAAACCTAATCCCGAGAGAGAGGGCTTCATGGAGACGACGGCGGAGAGTGAGAGCGTGATCGCTAATCTCCTTCTTCTTCCCTTTGCCCGCCTTCGAGGACGAACCCATTGATATTGGTTGATTTTTTGATTGATTTTTTTTTTCCCCCTTTTTGGTTCCTTTTTTTTTTTAGAGAGACGGAGAGAGGAGCAAGCGCCGACATAGATGGAGCTAATAAGGAGAGAGGAATAGCTGCAGAGTCCGATAACCCGATTTGTACCCGACCCGAACCAACCATAGGATCTCTATTAATTTTGGCGGAAAACATATTTTTATGGATTTTTTTCCCCTTATTTCTTACTCTTATCCAAATGAAAAACGCCAATTATTTTGATTTCAGATTAACAAATAAAATGTTTTAAACCTTTTTTCATATAAATTGATATAACAAAGGTGAAAATTTTGTCAAGAAAAAATATTGGGTAAAAATAAAAAGTTTATTTATATTAATAAAGATTTTTGCAATAACTTTAGAGATATATGAAGTGCTTAACTGCTCAAAGAATCATAAAACTTTTTTTTCTTTTTCTTTTTTTTAAAGAAATTTATAAATTGGACAGCAAAGTTTTCATCAAAATGCATGTAAATAGAGCGTAGACCTCATAGATATAACGATACACAATAATTATGAATTCGATATAAATTAATACTCCATAAATTACAAGTTTAAAAAATGGATCTTTTCCTATAAACATGAAGTAAATAATAAGCATGATACAGGTGAGGTTTCTCAAATTAGATATACATATATCAAAATCATCATCGACTGACATAAGGAATTTCGATGCATATTAATTATTCGTTCTCGATACTACGCTCAAGCAAGCAAGCACAAGTAGCCGTTCCATCAGGAAATGTGCTATGCCTGAATCCTGTATAACCTGCCTCAAATTTGTGAACATGCTGCTGAGGTGAGTCAGCGACCCGATAAGAGTGGGCCGTAGCCGTTGGGATGTGCCTTCTGCCATTTCCATGCAACTCGAAGGCTCCCCTCAAGGTCAGTGTACTGAGCAGTCCAGTTCAACTCGCGGTTGATCTTGGAAGGATCGCTGTAAACTTCAGCATAGTCTCCTGGTCGTCGCTCCAAGTAGTCAACTTTAACGTGGACGCCTGTTGCCTTCTTGCATGCCTCCACAAATTCTTTAACTGACCGACCTGATAAGTTTGCAAGAATAAGTCTTCTTAGATAACGTGTGCATGCACCATTGTCTTGGTCAGTTTGCACCAAGAAAAGTCAGTCGCCGAGTACTAAATGAATCTATGATATATAGGACACTTTCCATAACAAAAAGACGACTAGTGTAATCTTACGGTATAGAAATATCCATGCTAATTGAGAATATAACCCTCCTGTAGGTTTAAAGATGCAGGAACATAGTTGACATTCCGCATGCAATTTTAATGCAGGTTAAGATGAGAGGATCACCATCGTGGACTCTTGGAACATTACATCTCTCTTAAACCCTCTGAGGTTGAGGTCCACAACTGAAATCGGATTTTTGTCATAGTCTCGCGTCTTAGAAAGACATTACAGTTTCTATTTTATTATATGGCACGGAATGATGGGTTGTAAAGATACGTCATTCTCAGAAGATAAGTGTAACAGAGATGCGCATACTTCGTTGGATATGCGGCAACATTAGGAGAAATAAAGTGAGAAATGAAGATATTCGTACTAAGGTAGGTGTAGCCCCCATCAATGAGAAGATGCGAGAAAATCGCTTATGATGATTTGGTCATGTGCAATGTAGACCTATAAATGCACCAGTTCGACAAAAGGAGCTTATCAAGACCAAAGAAAATATGGATGGAGGTGATACGAAAAGATATGGGTTCCAGAGGTTTAAATGAGGAGAAATTACTTGATAGGAATGAATGGAGAAAGATTATCAACATGATCGATCCAGCAGGATTCTCTTTTGGTTCATGTAACCTACTCCAAGTATTTGGGATAAAAGACTTAGATGTTGTTGTTGTTTTAAGTTGTTGTTTCAAATGTTTTATTTTGGTGATAATGAGTCACATTATTTCTTCAACATAATGTGACCGGACTAATTCACATCTATAACATACATACAATGGATAATCTAGTTAGCATGTCCCGTTTCTTTTCATTGCCACCGATGCATGGATAAGAGTATTTTAGCATAACATGACATAAAGATGCACCATATGAATGAAGAAATGAAATTGTACTGGACAATGGACAACGGCTGAACATGGAGTTACCTTTTCCAGTACCAACGTTGTAAATTCCGACTTTGTTAGGCTGTGCATGGTTGAGGGCTTTCACATGGGCGTCAACCAAGTCAGTTACATCGATATAGTCTCTTACACACGTTCCGTCAGCAGTTGGGTAGTCTGTTCCTTTAACCTACAAAATGCAACCAAAAGCTAAAACAAATACCTAATGCTGAACTGATTCCTTTAACCATACTCAAACCAAGTTAACAGACATATATTTACCTTGAGGCCTGAACTGATTCCTAATGCTGCGTCAAAGCAAGCACCAGAAATACGTCCATGTTCTCGGAGTTCAGGTCTAGGAGCTTCGCCTAGTCTTCCTTCGGGATCCGATCCAATGACATTGAAGTATCTGGTAAAAGATGAGTCAGGAATCAGTCACCATTTGACGACAATTTTAGTATTAGTCCGAACCAAGAGGAGCAAAAAAACCTTAGAATCATAACAGCCATGTCGGTGTTCTTTGAGTAATCCAAGATGATGTCCTCTGCCATTTTCTTGGCCTTCCCGTAAGGATTGATAGGAAACTGCATTTCAGGTATAGAATTCAAATTCATGTAGAAAATGATATTTCTACCTCTTTGAAACAAGCTTCATGTATGCCACTATATATCTATTAACTATAAGAATTTAGAGTAGCATTTAAATAATAACAACCAGGAAATAATATAACATGGTTGAGGTTCTCTTAACAAGGGTACAAGTTTTTAACTAAGAGACAGCAACATACACTGGAGAACGGGCGGTAACACTAACCTGAGGAGTAATCTCTGTGATGGGCATTTTCTTGGGTTCACCATAAGTGGCGCATGTACTGGAGTATATGAGTGTTTTAACACCGGAAGCCGCCATAGCCTCCAGAACTACCAAAGTATTGGACGTGATGTTGTGATAGTACCTGATTCAACACAAAATTGTTTATTTAATGCAGAAAATTTCTGAACTTTTATAACTAATCTCTAGATCACATTTTACCTGATTTCAAGAAGTGAACAAACTTTTCAAAACACTTATATACTGTAAAATTATTTAGCTTTCGATCTTCTAGAAAGAATGTAGCTCATAAAAAGGTTTTAAATCAACTTGCCTACTTGAGAGAATATAAGAAATATCTTTAAACAATAAGTCAAAAGGCTCAAAAAGATAACTGGTCTAATATTTTTCTAGAACCTTAATATATAACCTAATATAAGTATTTGGTAAAGAAGCATACCTAAGAGGTTCAAGTGTGCTCTCACCAACGTAAGCGACAGCTGCAAAGTGCATAACAGCATCAAATGCATTCTCTGCAAATATTCGGTTCACCTAGGAACTGATTAAGGAACTCCAACTGAAGACCACTCATACGCAAACATCGTTCAATTAAATAACAAAATGTCAAAAGATAATGCGACGAGGAGTTAAGGATACGGCTTTTGCATCCCCTAAATCAGCATAAATGAACTGAAGCCTCCCTGGCTGTGGAAATAGCTCCTGGAGCTTCTTAACGGCGCCAATGTTTCCCCTTGAAAGATTATCCTAGAAACATGGTAGATTTATTAATATCCGAGCAGTTTTCATAGAAATTATTCCTATACATGAAACACATCAGTAGAAAGAGAAACGGTGATGTACCACTATAGTTACTCGGTATGAGTCCTTGAGGAGACGAAGAGTAGCATGTGAGCCTATGTAGCCAGCACCTCCTGTAACTAAGACATGCTTCACCCCAGGTTCCCGTCGAGAGAACTGTAAGGTGCAAGAGACCGATCAGATACATTAGGAACTTGGGAAAAAAAAATGCCAAAATTACAAGCATATTATCCGGTTATGATAGCTGATCATACGCAGTAGACCATAATCAAAGGAAATCAGCATCAATAAAAAAAAATTTATGAAAGGGAATGAACTCAAGATGGAAGAAATGAAATCATATTTGTTTTCTGGCACAAGCCTTCTCCAATGACAAAAAAGAAGTTGATATCAGATTTAGCTAAAATATATTTACCATGCTCGTGCCTCCAAAACCAGGGGATTGCTTTAGAATGACTATGCACATGGTTGTGAGAAGAGCAGCCATGAGAAATTTTCCAAGAACATGTGGTTTCCTCCTTTCATCTGAGAAATCCATTCCTGTCAAAGAGACAAAATGAACAGAAATGAACATTGATACATGAAACCTGAAACATAAAATCAAAGCTACATGCTTAAAACTTTTATAACCGACACAATATGAATACTTAACAAAAACTTTCACTAAACATCCATTGAACTGCCACGTCTGGAGAAATCTCTGTACTAGAGGAGGAAAGAAAAAAAAAAATCAGATGACCGGTTCTAAGTGAAATAGAAACATGGAGATTGTTTGTTCTTGTTTTCCGTATCATGATGAGGGAGAGCCTTTTTTTTTTTTTTTTTTTTTAAGGTTGTAGCTTGATTAGTTACCCAAGTTAAATTCCCCGCTCAACGTTATAGAGAATTGAACCTACAACCATCCTTTTAGAAGCATGGGCATTACAAGCTAGGCTAATGTTCGAGTAGAACCAACAATAAGATCTCTAGAAACATTTTCTGCAATCCGAAACTACCGGCGGTCAAAAAAAATTTGTTTCAATACTTTTGCAGCCAGTGGTTTTCGTCGCAAGGTTCAAATAATAAAAATAATAATGTGACAGAAAGATTTGAGTAAATAAACGGTGGATGGGACAATTCACATTGCGGTGCTTCGTCTAAAGTTTTTAGATTGAGCTAGTGCAGGGAAATAATTGCCTAACCACAATTACTCAACAAATTGAATGAATTTGGCGACGATTCTCACATTTGTACAAATAAATATGATTCTAATGGTGAATTCAGCAATGAAACAAACCTGAAAAAGGCCAAGGTCTACTTGCCCTCGGCTGAGCTCTGTTCCTACTAGGTAGCATGCGAGTATAAATTACCCCTTCTGAACTAAAGGAGCCAAATCGGCCGCCGCCAATTCAGGAACCAATCACCTGCAGTCTGATGAATATTACTACACATCAGAATTCAAGTTTCAGAATACAAATGGGATTGCAAAAGAAAAATGCTGGAAACAAGAATAACCTGTACTTTGAATATTGACATAAAAAATTCCATTCAGCAAAAAATGAAAACATCATAATCATCTAACATACTAAAATTGTAAACATCATAGCTCATAATTAAGAACTTGAAACCTATCTTGCAAATATGACAGAATTGCTAAAAGTAAGAATTCAACAGAGGAAGAAAAACAAAGCATTACCATCCAATATGTGATATATGAAGTAATTACGATTTGATTAAAAAGACCAAATTTTGATGGACAACAAGCAAAAATAGAAATAAACAAAATCTACAAAAAAAAAAAAAAAAAAAGAGAGAGAGAAATCAGAAATGTTATGAGCACCTCATTTATTATTCCTCTAATAATAGAAAAGTTAAGAAACAGACGAAGGTCCTCGCCTAGAGAAAGAATGTAAGAAGATTTAGGATCAAATGAATTAAAACGCAAGATCATATTATATAATATGAGAGATAAAAGATATCATTTTAATAAAAAAGATAAAAACGCGGATCATTAATTTAAATAAACACAAGCACTGCAAACCCATCCAAAATTCAAAATTTTAAAAAGGCCAGATGATGAGAGGCTAAAAGGATCAGAACCCACCTCAACAAATCGTTAAAGAGCAGGATAACAGCTTCAAAGACTAATCTTGAAGAGAAAGTTTGCAACTTTCGTGACAGGGGGGGGAGAGAGAGAGAGAGAGAGAGAGAGAGAGAGAGAGAGGAGGTTCGGGTATTGGTTACTTCTGAGAACTGTTGAGAGAGAAAGCAGGGGGGGGAAGAAAGAGGGGGGAGGGGGGGGGAACTGCAACTTTTCTAGGGAGTTTCCGATGGAGCACACCATTTTTCATAGTGAGCCCACTTCTCACAGCTTTCAGGCCGACTAAAATTGGATAGTGGGCTCACTATTGGTGTGCTCCTTTGAAAACTCCCCTTTTCTAAGGTCCGACTATTTTAATCCTCCCTTGTTCTTCGCGTGAGGAGACTTTATATTTTTTAAATCTATTTTTAGATTATAATCTCTATTTTCAATAGTTTATCCATAATCAACTTATAGTATTTTAATTTTGATTAGACATCTCATCAATTAAATACAAAATTTATGATTTTCGATAAATATAATTTGACAAAATAAATAAAAAACTATGAAATTTAATAACAAAGAGATAGTAAATATATTATTATTTTTTAATTGTTAAATCATATACTTTAACTAAATATTTTTTTTAATTTAAAAACGGTACTGTGGAGTTATAAAAGAGACTCGCCTGGGCCATGAGGGGAGTCTCTTAGCCGGGAAATTCCAAATGCGCACACACTTAGTGAGCACCATTTTCTCCAATGTCGTTAATCACTTTACTATAGGATGTGGTGCTCACTGAGTAAAATGTCGTGCACATTTAGAATTTCCCCTCTTAGCCGGCACCTGACCTGGCCGAAGTCGGATTCTGAGCAGAGCTCATACGGTTCCTAAACCTTGACATTCTCACTCCAATTTATTTAACTTCACCTCATTTTTCTCCACAAAATTTACTAATTGAGACTTGAGAGAGATTTGCTTCGCAATGAGGAGGGGATCATAGATAAAAAGGATGTGACTTTAGCAGTGATTTTTTATTTTATTTTATTTTATTTTTATTTTTTTGTCAAAAGAGTTTTTGGAATTTTGCTTGGTCTTTGGCAGGAATTTTTGCACTATATGTATAGATTTTCTTCATATTTTGTCTTTATCTCGCACGTGTCAAAATACAGAAATACTAAGCTTATCATGTGACCTGCCAGCTTGACTTTTTAATAAGTCAAGCCCAAACGAGAAAGGAAATGGGAAATTCTAAGTGCGCACCACATTTTACTAGTGAGCACCACATACTATACACATACTATAAAGTGGGAAAATGGCGCTCTCTTGTGAGATATGGTGCGCATTTAGAATTTCCCGAAGGAAACCCATGGGACTCGCTCGGTTAGATTTAGAATATACTGATATAATATTCTCTGAATATACTCAGAGTATTTTATACTTTATCAGAAAATAGAAAATTCCTGGTGTTTTCTCTCGGACTGTTCAAACATATATTAGTGCAACTGAAGCTAAACCAATATAAATTTTATTAATAAAAATTATTGCAACTTTAATTACTATTTTTTGTTTTTTGTTTGAGAGTTGCAAGTGGAATCCAACAGAATCGTTCAGTTCGGTTTCATGGCCAGAAGCCCTCAATAAGAAAATTTTATAAATAAATTTTTTTTTACCTATACACTATGTAATCCACTAAAATGAACAAAAACCTATAAATAAATATTTTTACAAGTATACCTTTAGGCCAATATTTACTCTAAGAAAAATTTATAATCTCGAAAGCGAAATATATGAAATAATGAAAAATTATATATATTCATTTTTATTTTTTTATTTTTTGATATTTTGCTGGCACCACGTACAGCCAACACCATAATTAGAAGAAATTAATTATTCCCTTCACTAATCATTCCAATTTTAAAAAAATAAAGATAAAATTATATATACTCTGGGCGAGGAATAATAAGAGTTTTTTTTCACACACATCACTATATTATTGTAGAGAAGCTCCTATAATGCTCAACTTGAATAATAAGATTTAGAGGCTGAGCAACTTCTGCACACAAGTCTTCCCCTTGACTTCACATGCTAACAGCTAATGCCAATGCATCTCCCACCCATTAGCAACTGGTGATTATAGCCTTTAAAATTAAAAAAAAAAAAAAAAAAAATGGTGCAAGAGTTGACCTCCTCAATATGAACATGCTTGGCATTGCTCAAGTCCATCTCCAAGATCAAAAAACAGTTGTTACATAACAAAGATGAACAAATTTGATGAAGACTACAATTGTATGAAGGCTTCAACACATGCAAATGTTTGAACTACTCGAGCTGATTGTTGCATTGGAAGCAAATTACAAACTTAGAACTCAAAAAGAAGATGATTCACATACACATCATTGAATTTAGAAACAAATTTGAAACTTTGCAAGCATTGAAAAAAACCAGCAAGTACATTGTTGATCTAGCTGTTCCCTCCAAAACTCCACCAGATCGAACAGAGAAATATGCACAAAGGATTTATGCATCACCTCAAACAAGACATCTCACACTTAGCATTGTTAAAGATGATCAACATCCGCTGATAGAGACTGCAAAAGAGCCTTTAAGGTTGTTGGTACATAACAATCTTGGTGCACAACAAGCATCAGCAAGTTTTTTCAAAAACCATTTTCTCAAGCAATACCAAATTTATGCTAGAAGAAGGAAAAAAAGGTAGCAGCAATGTAAAACAAACCAACTCATATATTTTCATCCAAAAGTGGATAACCCTTCTTTGCTAAATGAAGGGAGACAACACAGAGTTGAAATCATACAGCTACATGTAAATATCATGTTGAGACAAGGATCTCAACCAATTCCCAGGTTTTATATGCAACCACATATATTGAATCAACAAAATTAATCAAACAAACCATAGAGATGCTAGGTTTACTTGACAACTACAGGTCCCATACTGACAGACATCAACTCTCTTCTCAAAAACCAAGAGCAAACCTCAACTCTCCTATCCTCGGCAAAAAACTGTGGACAAGGAAGGTTTGCAGTAACAGAACCTGTACAAGTTCTACCCTACTAGGTGTTGCTCGGAGTTCCATTTCAGAGCAATAAAAACTAGGCTCCCCAAGAAGAGAACTTCTAGGCGAAACTCCCACTACAGTACTAATAAGACACATAAAGGCAGCATGTAATCAAACGCTATTCAAACGTAAAGCAACAATAAAATCTAAAGCCTGTAAAATGGATAAAACAGGCACAAAGAGTTAATCTGACCTGTGATTTACTCGGTGGCAGTGGGATTAAACAAAAAGGTCCACACTGCCCTGTCGATCTCCATTTGAGAGGATATTAACTCTTGACTGATTCAGAAGTGGTGATGCTACCATTTGTGCTGTGACCAGTTGCTGGCATTGATCTCTGAGCAAATTCGAGCAAAAGCTTCCGCTGGCCCTCATTAGTATGAGGTAAACTCGCCCTTAATAACTCCACTGGTATCTCCTGGCTTATGGCCCTTGCAACCTCTGGCCCAATAACAGGAGCAACATTTGGTGTGCCCAAAACCAACGTTTCCACTATACCCTCATATTTACTTATACAATACTTCATGAGCAACATAAAGAAGGCATTGAATGATTCCTGCCATAGATTACGAATGCTATAGTTAGCTGCAGCATGCTGGTCAGTCAGAAGTTCTGTTGCTCTCTCAAGGACGGCTTTAACAACAATGGCAGCACTGTCACCAGCAGAACTTTCAAGTGGACGGAGCGGTGGCTGCTCAGATGAGCAAACAACAGCTGCAAGGCAGACACTAAGAGCACGCAACTCCATTCTGCGCACAGTTGAAGCTACAGCAATCATGAGATCTGCAGTTGTCTTCACTGCAGTGGAATCTAATGGTATCTCACCAAATAAAAACCTCAGGTGGCGAAATACAGCCATGGAAACGATTCGAGCCAGGTCATCACCAGGATAAAGAAGTTTAAGGTATCGCGAGAGAAGCTTCCACCCTTTAGGAAGAGAAGCAATGCGTAAAAACACAATATCATCAGTTGGCACCATTACGGGACTAAGTGAATCAACTAGCTGAAGTGATGCAGCTAACCCTTCTAAGAGATCCTGCCTCCGCTGCCTCAACTGGGCCCCACCATCTTGTGGTGGAGCAAACCGTAAAAACCGGTCAATATCATCAACATCAAGAAGAAGGCAAAGACCATCCTCAATGGTGATCCTCGCTGCTAGCATGGGTTCTTGCTCCAGAGGCTTAATAGCAGATTTCTGGTTTAGAATTTCATCCCCAGAATTGGCAGGTGGATCAACTTCAAGCAGGGGACGTGGTCGGCGGATGGAAGAGAAGGGAATCCGACCAAGTGCATCAACATGAAGGTAAGCATGAGGCTCAGAATTGGCCTTACTACGAGAAGGCAGCTCTCTTAAGGAAAGAGGGCAGAACTGGTGCCTTAGCCTTGAGTTCGAGCTGGAAGATTTCTTTGCTAGACAGGCTTGGTGATAGTAGTCTTCAACATAAGGGTCATTACTGTGGGTTGCAGCATGCTGGATTCTTAGGATATTATCAATCTCCTCAGCTGACATGTACTTTGATCGAAACTGTGGCCACCCAGGATCATCAAAACCCTGATGTGGCAATCTTGTGTGCTGCATTCCCCTTTGCAATGGTCTTACCCGCTGTAATTCAGGCATCCCAAGCATTGGAGGTGGCTGCAAACCATAGAGCTGAGGCTGCAAGTTTCCGAAATGAGGAAGTGAAGGCTGGCCGTGATGCAACCTATGAGGCACTAATCCATTGGAGTTGTGTAATCCTGGGTGTAGACCAGCTTGGTTAGGCCAATGGTCTGGACGTGGTTGACGGGCATTCATGGAAAGGCCTGGAGGGCCAAAGGAAGGCATATTTCCTCCTGCAAACTGGAGAGCACGAGGCAGTCCAGACGCAAAATGATGTGGAGGAGATAAATGAGAAAGATTTGGAGCAGAGAATGGAATAGGAGGTCCAACCTGAAGAGGGTAGGAAGTGAAAACAGATTTGTGGATGGCAACAGGTTCAGTGGAGATGTTTTGCAGTTGATGAGAATGTGGTGGTTGTGGGTATGAAGAGGTCCTGTGCAATGGTTTTGATTCAGGTGAAAAGGCGTATGGCTGGGATGACCATTGCTTGGGGTCATGGGCAATTTCAGCATTTAATATGTGCTGATCAAGCCAATTTGAGAAGTCCGGCTCCCGTTTCCAGTCTGCAGTAAGTGAACCTGAATCCAAAAGATACAGAATTCCCATAAATATTCTGCACAACTAAATTAAAGCATGTGAAGTTGATATGAGAGAAAAAATCGAGATTTTCCAGGAAGTAATTATTGTTTAACACATAAGAGTAAGCACATAGGGAAAAGTAGTTCCATGAAAACATATCTATTTCACAGTACACACATAAAAAGCAGCAAAAAAGATCTAAACAAAAACTTTCAAGCATAAAGGAACCTTACTTATCAGCAATGTTGAAAATAACGCGTTATGAAACCCGTTATGTTGCGTTATGAAACTTAACAGAAAGTCAACGTTACTTAACAGTTGAAAATAACTCAATGCACCGTAACGGTGCGTTTTTTATATTATTTTTCGTTATTTTATATTACGCTACGCTAAATTACATTATGTTACATTATTTACAATAATTTTTAAATAGTTTTTATATTGATTTCGATTTTTTATCTTGATTGTTAGCGAATTGCTATAGTTTTTTTCCACTTGATGGCTTGTTGTTTGCTTATTTGATTGCTTATGGTATTGTTAACTTGTACATCCTTATTTACTTATAATTTATTTCCAATTACTGAATTTTTTTTGTTATAATTTCTTTCCAATTACTGAAATTTCTTACTTGCTGATTAAATTATAACAAGTAAATATGAGAGAGGAGAAATTATAAAATTAACCAACCAACTTAAAAAATTAAAATAAAAAATTATAGATAAAATTATAGTTTTTTCCTCTTTTATTTCTTACTTGCTGATCTAAAATAAAAAATTAAAAATGACATAAATTGAACATTACAAAATATAAATTATAATATTGATAATAATTGAAAATAAATTTGAAATCTTATTTTCTTATTTAGATGGTGACTGAAATTATAGGTGTGAATTTAATTTAATTTATGAAGATAAATATGATAATTACTGTGAATATGTTAGAAATTTAGAATTAATACTGGAATATATTTTTTTTATATTTTCTTTTAAAATTTTTAATTCAATTTTTGATTTATAAAATTTATTTTATATAGTTTTATATTTATTTTTAATTAAATAAACAGAAAATCGCGTAACCTACGTCATGCATTACGCTATATGCTACATAACCTAACAGAGACAAAACGTTAGGTTACCGTTATCGTTATTTTAAACATTGCTTATCAGCTTCCAAGATGTTTCTGGCAAACCAACCAACTGGAAAGCAACACCATAGGGAGCAGAAAAAAAAAGAGAAGAATCCTAGATTTTTGAATAGCTTCCCGAAAGAGCTATGTAGCACCAATACTTCGAAGAAGGATCCATCTACATGTTGGAAATGTATCCAATATTCAGACATTCTGATACTTTACCTCAGACATTCTGATACTTTACCTAATACATTTAATACATCTAGGATACTCCTTTTGCCATTTCCAAAATTTACAACGTATCCTTTACGTATCATAAATGTTAACCGAGACTAAAAGGTTGAAAACCAAATCCATGGATAATGTGTTAAGAATTAAGAGGCATTGTATTTATATAATTTTTCTAGGGTTTTAAAGAAAGAATATGATTGTGCACAAATATAAAGTACCAATGATCTATTCACATGTATTTGTATCCTAAATTTCTCAAAATTATCTTATCCATGTACCATCCACACGATGTGTATGTGTTCTATTATGTGAATGTATTTATGTGCATGTAATTATATTTATAAACAATTGTTGCCTTATCCTCGCCATACTTGTGTCCTATTTTTCCAAATTTCGCCGTGTCCGTATCGCTTTGCATCCATATCCTATATACATGTCCACGATTATGTGCTATAGGGAAAACAAACCAACTTTACATAATCTATAAAAGAATGAATGCTTCAAACAAAAAGATTATTTGAGCCACTTGCTGTGGGTCGGATGTGTGGTGGGTCAACCGTGAGCGTGGGTGGTAGTAGTTGTGTCTACAAGAGTGGTAGCATGCGCCGGGAAGGCAGCCTTTGTGAGTATACATGTATTCGTGCACTTACTATGATGGATATTATTAGATTAGAAAATTATCTTGTATTTAAATTTAATTTAGGTTTAGTCCCACGTTGCATGTTGAATCATTTGTATACCGTTGCTACACCTATAAATATATATATCCCTTGACTTATAATAAATAGAATATTTTGCTCTAATTATTTCATAACATGGTATTAGAGCACATTATGAAATAAATCTCTGCCATCAATTTCAACCATTCTAATCGATGACCGACTCCAATTCCAACACCGACTATGATTCCAACGCCGACTCCGCAATTGTGTCACTAATTCGATATTAACTCCGACTCTGGTTCTGACTCCTCAATCGCGTCGCCAATTCGATTCTGCATCTGATTCAGTTTCTACTTCTTCTCTACTTCATGACTACAAGGACTCTAACTGGTCCTACAAGAGTGTAATCCAGGCTGAATGCAATCATTTGCTCATTCTTTTACCTACTATTGTTTCTAAAAAAGAAATTTATTGCCACCTACTACTGATTCTAAGAAAGAAGCTTATCTGTCACCTACTACTAATTTTAAGAAAGAAGTTTATTTGTTGTTACTACTGTTGTTGCTCGAATATGAGTGCACTCTAATGATTCAAGTGATTCATTTATACTACTAGATTAGAAAATTATCTTGTATTTGTCTGTTGGACTGTTTGTATGGTGTTGAGATACCTATAAATATATGTATCCCTTGACTAATAATAAATAGATTAGTTGGTTCAGATTATTTCATAACAGATATATTATCACACGTCAAACTTAATTAGCTTCTTTCAAATATATACAACATGATGAATAGTATGGTATGTTGTTCACAGATCACCACCAATTTAACACATTCATCTGATGCTATATCCAAGAAACTATTTCATCACATCATTTATCTATATATAGTAAAAGACTAGAATAGTGCGATAATGTGAACATAACAAGACAATAGTTCACTATATAAGCATGGAACTTCTGAACTAGCATTTAAATAGGGGAAATAAAGCTTTAGAACTTTGTTATTTTCTTTGAGCTTTAACAAATACTAGACGATCATGGGCTACAACAGATCAGGGAAATACTCACTTCCTCTAGAAAAAGATCCTCTACCATGAATATTTTGAATGCTCCGTGGTTCACTAATAGTTCTGTTTAGCTGACAGGAATAAGGAATGAAACAAAATTAGAGAGAGAGAGGTAACAACAAAGAAATCTTCCTGTTTAAAGGTAAAAGGATCATAGCAAAGCCATATACTAGTAAGTTAGTAACTAAAGCGGACAATACATTGGTCTTATAAGAATCCATTACCATAGCCTACAAAAGTCTGAAAGATACTTCATAAGATCTGCAGGACCATCATATAAAAGGCTTAACTCATACAGGAAAATGCATAAAGAAATATTGTCCACGATTTCCTTTATGATTTTTCATAGTCTCATTTAAGTTGCATTAATCAGATGACTTGCTTTACACTAACATGGCTGGGGAGCATTTTAATTTATAATCTTATTTATTTGTTTGGGTGGGGAACGGGTGTCTGCAAAAAGAAAGAAAGTTTTTTTTTTTTAGTGTGTGTAAGTGTGTGTGCGGGGGTGGGGGTTGGTTAGGTGGGCTAGGGCCTGGATTAAAAAAAATAAAAATTGCTGCTATATACCTTTTAAATCAAATAAATTATGAACTAATCCCTTTCTTATTATCATCTGACCTCACGGTGGCAAGAAAACAGGATTATGGTAGATATATGAAAAAGTTTTTCATAGAGATTACAAGTCCACAAAAAACTCATCATGGCCGAAGAATGAAATAAAATAGGAGAAGAAAATGAATTCAACGGATTAAGAGCTTCTAGCTTCTCTAAGATGGATAATGACCTTTTTGAAAAAATATCTTCTATGATAGCACTCAGATTAACAAGCATTAGCAACTATGTTTTTCATCCTCCAACGTGGACACAGGGTGTTGACATGGTGATATCTAGACACGAGAATATATATATATATATATATATATATATATATATATATATATATATATATATATATATATATATATATATATAAAAACAAATATATATTTTTTAAGTGCACTTTTAAGTCAATTCATATGTAATGAGTTGTTATGTAACATAAAGGAAAAGCAAAAATAGTAAAAATAATCAACAAAAAAATTGGTTTTTGTTGAAAGGTGGCATAACATACTTATCTTGTAAATATTTTTTATTTGAATAACATTAAACATGTTTGGAAGTGTCGAATACACGGATATAGGTGTCATGTCCGACACAAACATAAATGCTAATATTTGGTTGGGGGAAGTGCCCTACATATCATAAATTAACAACATCTCAGCACTCAATAAAATCTAGACATATTTTTTATATTTATCAATATAGTGTTAACCCTTCATGAGTTGTTGTCAATGTTGCGCAATTGCAACAGAGGTACACATAAGACCTGAAGAGATTAGTCAGAATTTAAGATATAAATCAGATTAAATAAATGAATTTAGTGGTAGGAAGAATGCTTCACTTTTGATTCTTAATTATGGTTATAAACATACATCAGTATCTTCAGTTACCACATGATGCAATGAGCACCCTAAGAATTTGCAGCTCGCTGAAGTTAATGAAACCATCCCCAAAAACAGATGCTAATAGTAATGAATTATAGCATCAGTTACCTGTTTTCCTTAATGAAAAAGAAGGGACGCCTCAAAATTTCTTAGTTAAGAAGGATACAAACTAAAAGAATTAACCAAACTGATATACTAGTTATCTCCTCCCATCTCATTCACTCCCATTCCATTCCTATAAATAGATCGAACAGATCTTTCTAATAAGTGACATGGCTCTCTGAAAAAGTTCTGGCATCTAAATTACTAAATTTTTAATTTTATTTATTTTCAGAATTCTGAATCAAATGGTAATTCTTAAAACAGCATTGTGGTAGAGTTTCAGGATCATTGTGCCAAGTTGCGTGAAGAGACAAGCAAGTGATCCCACCATCCAGATAATAAGCAATAACTTGAGATATGTAAAGATGGCTTATCCCAAAGCCCCAGTAGCCTACCTAACCATAGCAGATTTGATAGATGAAGAACCAATAATATATAGTCACAGACTGGAGAGTCACTTAGAAGCAATTAGGTATCAGTCAAGAAGGAACTAACCATGTCAATGTGATAATTCAGAGGAAAGCCAAATTAAAGTTGCAATGTTGATAATAATCAACATGAGAACTCATTTATAATCCACTTATACAACTAGAAAGATAAATTATGACCTCATTTGAAGGAAAATATTCAACCCAAGGTCCACGATTGCCGGTGTGCAGGGACAGCAATCAGAAGGTTTCATCATGGGATGAATCCAGTCCGAATCCTCGGAAACATTTGGATTGGAGATGTAAATTGGCTGTGGATATTGCCACATGTATTTCTTTTCTTTGGGAGATACAGATGCAGGTATGGATATTGTCCAAACATTGAACAATTCAAACTAAATATATGTATTGTATTCAATAAAGAAAAGCAAATTTGGGCCATATTGGGTTTTAGGTTCTGACTTGTAT
This sequence comes from Dracaena cambodiana, assembly GCA_036321105.1. Lineage (NCBI taxonomy): Eukaryota > Viridiplantae > Streptophyta > Magnoliopsida > Asparagales > Asparagaceae > Dracaena > Dracaena cambodiana. Next base: position 37,829,050 of record JAYEPQ010000016.1, on the reverse strand, counting down.
GATCTTTTCTGGGTTTTTTGAGTGTTAGGCTGCTGCTTGATGCTGTAGGTCTCTTGCCACCTTTTTTTGAGCTTTTGCTTGTACAGTGGTGGTTCTGGGATTTACAGTTGTTATATTTTCAATCTATCAAAAATAGCTGGGGAACTCAAGATGGAGACTCCACCCTTTCTCTCAAAAATAATTTTAGACAGGTAGGAGGAGCCTGGCACCGGATGGATTGTGATGAATAATAGCAAAAAAAAAAATTGAGAATCTGTGGTAGGCCCTCAATTTCATCCTTTCTATTATTTAAATCATATAACTACATAAGATTGCATTAGTTAGACATTCTGATGAAGGCATTACATCATGGCATACTGGATATATTTCACTATACACTAAAAATTCGGGCATTCCAGATACATATATATATATATATATATATATATATATATATATATATATATATATATATATATATATATATATATATATATATATATATGTATTAGGATATTAAAAATTTGGATAGTTTGTTGGTAATGTACTTAGATAATAGCTTGAATATGGATATTGTATATCCATACTTCCCAAAAAATGAATACAGAAGCAGACCGGGTGGTCCGGACCACTTGTATTTGTTTGCAGTTATGTCTCCATCCTCAAAATTGTTGAAATATAGTAATGGTGACATCAAGAATATTAACTTAGATAAGCCACATGCAATAGAACTGAATTGAGTAGCGCATCTAACTCTTTATCTGTCTTGTAAGATAATGTGAACTAAATATGGTGCTATCCTCGAACAATTGCTCATCTAACTACAAATTCATTTGAAGGGATATTTGCCACTTGTCCAGTCATCAGTGTTGCTAAATCTATGTGAATATTCCAGAAGTGATGAAGTATAAAAGATGGATGTAAACTGCGACTAAAGATGAAAAGGAGTTCAAACAAAAGGTTAAATCTAAATTATGCACAAAAAGATAACCAATTTGCATATGAGACCATAATAAAACAGGCTTTGTTGAAGTTGCTTTATGACATGTCAAACTGTATGTTGAGAACCTAACCTTGGAAAAAGTACTTGAGAGATCATCGACATCGGACAGTACCCCAATACATTCATCCTGAAATGCAAGACATTGGTAAACATTAAATACAGAAGTCAGAAGCTTAAAAAATTGAAAGCAACTGTATTATAAGTACTAACCATTTAAGTAAACAATTACCTAGTAAAATAGTACATGGCTCCAAAAATTTATAAAGAGAACAACGACCATGTGATGATGTGAAAACTTACCACTAACACGTGATGAAAATTGATTATTTTTCATAAATGCAACACAGCTCTCCTTTAACATGGATCCATAAGGCTGAGCAGGTTGGAGACAAAAACACTGCCATGGCTTAAAAGGATCATGTCTAGTATACTTTAAATCTAATCTGATATGCAGGCTTTGAATCCCATTCTTCCCTATCCATACTAACAAAAAAGTAAATTAATTATGCAGGAAAAATGCATAGAGCCCTGCCACCCCAAAAAAAGAAGAAGAAGGGTTCTTCACTTGGCCTCTTTCTCTATGTCAGCTTCATGCAATTAGATATAATTATTTGCGTTTGAAACAGTACTTCACATGCTCGTTGCTAATCAGTTAATTTTCTCCACATTGTAATAATATACCAAACATATCTAAAACAATGGTAAGGTCAGCACTAGGGTTCTAAACAAAGCAGACATAGCTTCTAGCATTAGTACTCGTTCTCTATTAGCATAAATACTCGCGGATATTGTTTGAATATAGAACTTTTTCCCACATTTAGGGCAAATTCATATCTATGTAGCCAACCCCAAAATTGAGGGATACTTGAGTTGTTGTAGATTGCCATTGGATGTTTGTTACAAAGTTGAAACAAGATTATTTTTTCGATTTATGATATTATTCCTAAAAATGGAACCAATGCTTTAAAAAGCTAGCTTGCAACTCAGCTTTGGTGTACTTCGGAGCATAGTTGTCACACTTTGCTCCATAGCCTACAGCGTAAGGCTCTAAAAATTTGCAACTTATAATATTGCATATGAAGTTTAGAGTTTTATGCTTTGTGCATTAAAGCTTCAACGCAGAGTTTTTTAGACCCCTGCCTTACATGCTTTTTGCTCTATATCTTCCTTCAAATAATATGAGGATTTTTCGACTTTTGAGGCAATTGTAAAGCCACCTCCTAAAATTTTTACTGACAAGTTCACTTTCATCACTTAGTATACTTCTAGTCTACATATTACGGCATCCCTTAAGTCCTAAGCTCCTAATTTCCAATTACCGGCACCACAATCACAACAAGATCTTTGCTGACAATCTCTAATTTGCCTTTTCATTTCGGGTTTTCATTTAAATTACATATAAATTAGATAAACTAGACATCAATTAAACTATTCATAAAACTCACGTAAACTATTCTTAAAAAATTCTTGAAAATACAAGTTTTGATGTGAAACCAAGTAGAGCGACGAGTGGCCACATGCTAAGTACAGAGGAAACGCAGGATACATTTGCTGAAGTTGGTCTATGATTGTCAATGCCTACCCCAAATACTTGGGATAAAAGGCTTAGTTGTTGTTGTTGTTGTGGTCTATGATTGTCAATCATTAACCCCATTTTATCAAAAAATAGTTTGCAAACCATATAGAATAGAGTCAATTTTAAAATTGCAATTAAAAGAGAGATTAAATATCGCTACAGCAAGAAAAACTTAACTGTCCAAATAGGTCATTTAATAATGATGGCAATGGAAGCAAATACTTAGTCAAAGTAATAACTGCAGTTACTAAAAGGTACTAAGATCTAATCATGCAGAAAAGAAAGTCACCTCTTCTCCATTCTTGTCAGAAAAAAACTGGCACTCCTTATAATCACTCTCAACCAAACCAGCATCATCACTGCCATCTTCTAATCCACCTAGCTCAACCTCCTCCAAAACATTATTACCAAAAAATTCATACTGGGAAGCATCGAATACAGCATTAGCTGCAGAAAAAAAAAACCTCAACTATTACCACACATGCAGAGATGAAAATTTATGTACAGCACCCACAAGTCTACCAATATAATGAGATGGACCAACAAACCATCGGTAAAGCATGAATCAAGGGGACACCAAAGCAGCCGATATTAATAAATCAACAGTCAATAGTAGGTATGCAGATCCAGTGGCAGCAACATAAAGAAAAAAATTGAAATTTCATCAAACTTTGTCAGTCCATAGTACAGTAAGACCAGGAGCTACCAACACTAGGACTTTCAAAAAGTAGATAATCTTTTAAGAAAATAAAAGGGAAAAAACTCACAGTAGATAATGACTCATTGACAACTAAAGGTCTAAACAAGTTAGATCTGGTTCGAATCTATGAAAAGTCCAAATCCAAATATGATGAGGAATTGTATAGTTTGGATCCAAATATGATAAGGGATATAAGATCCGGATCCGAAAACAAAAGGAAGATTTGGATATGTATTCCAGTTTGCTTCTTTGTTTAAACTACTTTCTTATAATATTTGTTAGTTCTAAGACAGACCCGATTTGGATTCTAATCCAATCATGTAAATATAAATTGATAAGGATCCTAAATGAGAAGCATTTTTTACTGTCTTTTTTAATTTTAGTGACTAATGATGATGGTTGTTCTTTATGCAGATATTCATGTTGTGACTCTTGGTTATATTGTGAGTCATCATTTGTATGTGTTGTGCACGTTATCTCTTGTTACAAACAATCTTGTAAGAGGCTCTTGAAACAGAAGGAATGGAGATTGAGTTTTAAATACGATTTCTATAAGAAACTTTGGTACATGAAACTTTAACATAATGAGTTTCCGTTATACCTTTTCTCGAGCAATTCATCATTCATGTTAGAATAGTTGAGTGATTCACCTAAGTGCATTCGAACTTTATTATATATCATCTTTAGTTCTTTTCCTACCGGTTTCTTCTCCAATTTTCCACCACTATAACCGTTTGTCATCATGCACCAAATATGATATCAGAACCTAAAGAGTTATAATTCATCATTCAAATCCAAAACCATAGACTCTCCAACTTCTTTTCGAGATTTGTGCCATAAAAAATAAAAAATAAAAAAAATAAAAAAAACAGATATGCAAATTCTACAACTACTACAGTATAGGAATCGGTTGTTATAGTACTGCTACCGTACTACAACTGCTGCAACCCGTTTCAAGAAATTGCTGAAATTATAGCTCCATTATTCACTAGTAATGAATCTTCCAGAGACCAGGAAAATGATGGAGGATTCCGAATGAGAAGCAATTTTTTTGACTGTTGGTTTATTTTAGCATTAGTGCCCTTTGACGATGGGATCCTTTATGAGAATATTTATATTGAGCCTCTTGGTTTGTCCATGTCATGCGTATTATTTTTGTTATAAATAATCTTATAAGGACTCTTAGAAAAAGGAATGAAGATTAATTATTAAAAACAGTTTTTATGTGAAACTTTTGCATAATGATTTGCTTGTGACTAGGTGAGTAAATCACCTAGGTGCATCTGTGCAAGGCCTAAACTCCATCATGCATCAATTTTAGTTATTTTACTATCAATTTCTAATTTACTTCCCTAATTTCTCATCATTACAAAATCTAATCCTCTTCCAACTTGTGTCATAAATCCTGACCCAAATCCGACATGTACAAAATTTAACATCCATATCTGATCCAAACCTTATAATCAAATAGGGTAGAAGCTTTTGATTACCATTTACAGCCCTAAGTTGACAATGTTAAGTGTATAACTGGCAAACTAGCATTTGAGCCAAATAAACGACAACGGACAACCCGATCTGAACCTGGCTTGAACTATATGGTTTAGATCCAATTGATCCAAAAACACCTGATTGCCTATAACATAGGGTATGGATCCTAAAAATAGATCCAAATTGCTTAGTGAATGTGTGAGTGGATCCTCAAGGATCCAAATCCAAAGAGTATTTAAGCGTATTAGTATACTTAGTGGTACGTTAATTTATCTAGGTACTTCTCAAATCGTTTGTTAAAAGCACCTAAAATTAAAAACACCTAAAATTCTAAACATATAGCAGACTGTAGAAGTTTCCCTAGTACAAGAATGTAAAAGAGGTAGAAAAGGAACTCAAACCTAGCTCCTATACGTTAACATGTACGAGCTAGACCGTATACAACAGACTGCTATAGCATTTTCTCCACTAAATGCCCAAAACCAAATACAAACCCACAAGTACACCCACAATTGAATACTACCCACAAATTCCAGGCGCAAACAATGTAATGCACATGAAGTCAACCCAACAGAGAATTCTACAAAGGAAGGGTTATGGCCAAACAAGCGCCATCACAAGAAAGAAATATATGTTAAAAAATACCAGCTAATATGCAAAAAAGTAGTAACAAATGCAAGCTAATATGCACAAAAGTAGTGACCTAATAGAGTGGTTTAAGGCCAGCGGGAGAAGAAAAAAAACTAGAGAACAAAATCACTTTTTGCAGAGGTGCAATTTTTCACAGGGAAAAAAAAAAAAAGGAAAACAAAATCACTAACTCCAAAAAGCAATCTAAAGCAAAATTATGCAAAGATTTACACTTTCATGTGACACAGAAAAAAAAAATAGAAATATTTATGTTTCAATTCAATCCATCAGTAAATTCCACCAAGGTCAGAAATTATGTGAATCCCCCAGTATAATTTAGCCGCCACCAAAAATAGATCTAAACAACGTACTCTCGATTTCATTATTAAATAAAATTGAAACAAGCAAAGGTCAGAGATCTCACCTGAAGCAATATTAGGGATTTCCGAAACCCTAGACTCACCGTCGATCTCCCCCATCCTCCAAGTTCAAACTTACCACTCTAACAATCGAAAATCCTCGAAAAAAAGTGCGCTGAAGTCAATTCTTGCCAAAAGATTCGCAACCATCGATGAGAGAAAAGACCCAAACTTGCCGCGAAGAAAAATGGCGGGTTTCGGTCGGCAAAGAGATCTGAGAACGAAGATTCAATCAATAAGCTATCTTGCTTGCGATTTGATTCCGCTGTCAATTATAATTCTAAACTAAGAAACAAAACCCTAGAAACGATTTATCTTATTTATTTATATGTGAGAGAGAGAGAGAGGAGAGAATACTATTTAGATGGTGGAGTTCTCTTATTCTTTCTCCCCTCCCTCCTTTTTCAATTTTCACCCAATTTCTACAAAATAAAAAAAAATGGGGGTGGCTTTATATAAATCACTAAAATAAAATACAATTAATTGACCAATAATTAATTAATTAATACTGGGGAGTTTCTAAATGCGCACCATAGTGAGCCCAGTTTGTTGGTGCGCCACATAAAAATTTAGCACAGATATTTTTTTTCCCTAAGGGGCTCTCCATATTTTTCTCTCTCTTTTTTTCAGAATTGTCTTTCTCTTTCTTTCTCCTTAGCAACAGCGATGATAACCGCGGCAGCAGCTACTGCTATTATCGCGGCGGCAGCCGACCGCAGCGGGGCTTACTAAAAAAAAGGGTTGATGATTTTTTCGTCCAAAAAAGATTAATAACAAAAATTATTGACAAATTTGTAATTATTTATTCTTTTGGGCTCACTAATAAAGAGAAATTCTATTTGCACACGACATTTTACTCTTTACGTTCTGATTACTCTATACACCAAACTTCTATTTTGAAATACTATCATTTTACTCTTGCATCCAAATTTTTTCCAAAAATACCCCATCTTCTTTTATCTGATTTCTCACCCGTCCGATCTCATTTTTATCCATGGAGTCGGATGTTTGTTTAAGTCAGATATTAGTTTAAGAGCAAAAATTATTTTGGTCGGGTATTAATACCCAACCAAGAAACGTGTTGGTCGGATATTAATACAGGATCAGGAAGCGAAGTCTCCTCACAAAAAAAAGCTAATTAACGATAAATTTCAAACAAATACGCATAAATCCTAAAAAAATTCAAATCGTAACTTAAATTTGTCCTCTGATACCATTTGCATATTGAAAATTTCCATTTGCATAAAAAAAATCTCAAACTCTAAATTCAAATTTCACTTATCACAGTGAAATCGAAATATTTAAAATTCTTCTAATCTTTTCAGTAACGCTAATATAAAAAATTTTAAGAGATCAATAAATCAAATCGATGATTTTGTAGGAGATGTATTTTTGTTAAATACCAAAAAATTTATTTAGGATTTTAGAGAGAAAATAAAGAAGGAAAACAATGAGTTATAACTCCAAATTGTAAGAAGTCTTAGTTTTGTATTTATATGGGTAATTTAGTCTAAACAAATAATGATAAATTTGTAATTATTTATAAGTTTCAAAATCGTGTGTCAAGAATAAAATGTCGTGTGCAAATAGAATATCCCCTAAAAAAGAGTTGGGGCACATTTAGAAACTCACTTAATATTAGTAAGGGTTAATTACACTCAAACCAGTAGTATGGAGATACTATAATTTATTACTCTTCAAATTCAAAACTCTCACTTAGACCTTCTGGTTAGTAAAGTTAGTCAATAGTGAGATATTCTCTTTCCTTTTAAATCATTCTGTACTCTTTTTCTTCAATACTAACTTTGCATCTTCTCCCTCTCCCTCTCTCTCTCTCCCCACCCACTTTTGCACAGCAGCAACAGAGGCACAACATGCACAACAGCTGTAGCTGCTGCTGTGGTGCAACCATGCACAGTAGCAGCAGCAGCTGTGTATGGTGGGAAATCCTTGATGGGTTTTTTGCCATATTTTCTCCAAGCTAAGAGATCAAATGACACCACCTCTCCAATTGGCCGCTGCAACTAGTGCTGTGATGCAAACCACTTTCTTTGCATGCTCTTTTCTGCCAATTTTAATTAATTAAAATAATTTACGAAATTGATAATTATATAAAGATTCTACTAGTGGTCATAAAGGGATACAGAGAATTGAATATGAAACCTATCGTCTTGAAAGCACGGGTTGTTACCAGCTGACTTATCTAACTTTACAAAGGGTACATGTATTACAGCACGAGCACTAAACTGCAAAGCTGAGCTGAGCTTTATCATCATCACAACCAAAATAGAACTTTTGGTTTTGGGGTTTTGAGTGGGTTTTGAGGGGTTTTGTTTTTAAGGAGAAATATCTGCAGGCTTTCATCAAGGCTCCCATATCGAAATTTCTTCTATTTATAGTACATTTACAAACCATATGAGCCGATTCATCAAAATTCAATTCATATGTTCAAAACATTATCTTCTCTTTTAACATTTATGAGAAGCACAGTGTAGGAAAATATTACTATAATTTTATGTCAAAGTCAGGCCAACCTTCACTATCATTCTTCTTGGATACATGGCAGAAAATATCAACAACAAACTTGTAAGGTTTGTTGGCGACCCTCTTACTCAATTAGCTACAAGCTCTGTTGAATATGTTTTCATCTTCTCAACTTTTCTCACTCTTCTACCTCTTAAAATTCAAATTCGTAATTGAATTCTGCTAAACCTCCATGAAAACTGCTTCCATAATGAAAGCACATTTTGCATCTGGGAGAAGAGATTGTTGCAGGGGCTCTTCAAGAGCAAAAGTTTCCTTTAACCATCTCCTAAATGGCTGCCAAACTCCATTAACAATTCAGATAATCTAAATGAGAGTTTTAAATTTAAAGAGTAATAAGTTATAATATGCCATACTAGATTGGGTCTTTGTATAATTAATCCTATTAGTAATCATGCAAGTTTTTTTGTTAATTACTACATTAGTGTGCTTTGATGATGATAAGTTTAATAAAATAAGTTTGGCTTTTTTGATGATTATTGGTAGTTTGTGATGTCATCTTGCAACTTAAAATGGAACACTAAAATAAAATGTTATTTGAGTTTATCTTATTGTCTTCTGATAATTAATATTATTTTTTTATAAAACAGAAGCAAAGTTAAAAATTTAACTAAAATAATGAAATCATTGTCTAATGAGTAAATTTTTATCGACTCCAATAAGGATTTTCTTTGTATTAGATGACTGAAAATAAATAAATGTAAGAAGGTGATTCATATCACAAATTATCCATCAACATATAATAAAAAAACTCTAATGATAAATGCTTGCTACAGTTTAAATGATAATATAGCTAAACCTTCAATTTACCCGATCATAATGATTATATTATCTCTGTCGTTATATATATTTTATAAACTATCTAATTTTGGATTCTCATCAAATTTTTCATGTTGTTTAGGAATGATTTTCTTGTAATGGTGTTGAATTTTGTTGATTTTTTGTGGAGATTTATAAATATTAGACTTTTTAAATTTAATTTATAAAATTCTATATTTTACTTCATGCTTAAATTACCAACAATATAACAAACGCATTTATTACTATTATTATTTTTATTTTCCAATAAGGCCAGCAATTTTCTTGCTAAGATAGATGAAAAAAAAAATCTCATACAATCATGGCCGTTCAATTAAATCCCAGCGAACTAGTGGGCCCGGTAGAAGATAAACCCTAGCCCAAAACCCAACCCAAAGCCCTTGAAAATTCCCCAAATCCCCCTCCTCTCTTCCCAATTCGCCCGTTGCTGGCCATGAGAACTGAGTCCTTCCTCTTCCCTTAATGCCCCTGATCGCCGGCCGCCTCCTCCTCCAACGGTCGAGCTGCTTCCTCATGGGCACCGGCGCCCGCCACCTCCTCCTCAAGTGCCCCGCCGGCGCAGCCTCCTTCCGTCGCCTCTGCACGAATTTGCGGAAAAGCCCCTCGCATACCGTGCTATTTGCGGTCAGGGCCTCTGGGTTCCGCCCCTCTCGCCAGCTCTCGCTCACGACCACTCGAGATGGTATTGAGAATTTGAGACCTTAAAGCTGCAATCTTTTTTTTTTTTATTTTCGATGGTGCTCGTTTGTTAGTTCTCTTAATTTTCCCGAATTTTGTTGATTTTTTCATGGGAAATATCTGTATTTGAGTTCGTTAAAATCTTAATTATGCTTAAACTTGCAATATTTTCCTTAAGCTAAGTACCCATTTATTTAAGTAATTATCAGAAACTAAAGTTGCAGTCTTAATTAAGTTTTTCTGAAATTACTAATTTCTGCAATCTTAAAGTAATTATCAGAAATATTTTCCTTAAGCAGTAAGTATTTTTTCAATTTCTCATGGGAAATATCGGACCTTAAGGTTGCAATCTTAATTAAGTTTTTCTGAAATTACTAATGTCATCATTTATACTTATTGCTTTTTTTTTTTGATAGCCCACATTATATTTGGTTATCCAATCCTTTTTTCGCTTCTTTTTGCATCCCTGGTAGTTGAAATGTAATATTAAGAGTTTTTTTTTTTTTTTAAACTTTTCCTTTTTTTTGTTTCTCAAAATGCTGTGAAGTTCATCTTGCACCCCTGGATGCTGAGGATATTGACAAGCGATTCAAACTATTGAAAGAGAAGCTAGAAGAATTAGGTTTTGACTATAGCGAATGTGTGCCCGGACAGTATAATAACAAGCTATGCCCAAAGGTACTTTGCTTCCAGTCTTATTTCTCTTTGTAACCATGTTAAATGTGATTCTGTATTGGAGCATAACATTTTGCTATGTAGTTGTCATTTTTTATATGATAATTTGAGATTAAATCACTGAATGGAGATGCATACGTGAAATTTATATTATCAGTATACAAATGCCAAGGCTTACTAGTTCATAGACAGTTGCACGCATTGGAAGTTATTCTGTTCGAGAAATATGTCAGTTATCCAAGAAGGTTAAAAAAAAAATGATAAGTGCTGCTGTATGAAGGATACTGCTAGTTATTAACTCCAGGTTTGTGAAGTGAGACCAACTAATCATGCTTCTGCCCATGATATTCAAAGTTCCTTGACAGTCAAATAGTGCAACTTCAAGAGTTGTATCCCACAACATAGGGCAAATAGAATGATAACCTGGGAATTAAAATGCAAAAAAGCTATTGCACATTGGTTTACTGGGATTGGTTTTAAATTAAAAAAGAAAATCAAAAGTCAGGCAAGAGACAAGAGGAAAGGGAAGACATCAAAAAGGAAATACATGCCATTGTCTGAGAAGGCACCTTCCAAATCTTATGAGCATATGGCTGATGGTAGCTATTCCGATAATCAAGAGAGAGACTGTTTTTTTTTTTTTTTTTTTTTTTTGCACCAGTGAGATTCTGATAGGATACAAACGAAGAAAATAATTTACATTAAAAGGGAGATTCCATGTTTGCATGGATAGATGGGACCATGTTTACTTTCTGATACAACTTTGCATGGCTTTGAAGAAACCAAGAAGGTTGCATTTAGCAGAGATACTAAGGATGATGAGGATAGCTGTAAAGTTGAGAAGCTGTCTTAACTTAATTGACAATTTCAGGTAAGTTGATGGGTAACTGTGTTATGTAATAAGAGTGGGTATATATAATAAAGGGAACAAACACCTGTTATGTGCATTGTGCACTCCAAAGAAAGTCATAAAAACCATATATAATTCTACATTCAAATCTCTTCAATAAAATCTAATGCTAAACCTTAGACCAGAAAACTTAACAGTTCACATATTGTTTTTTTGATGCGAAACATCATAAACGTGTGTTTTTTAATCCTAATAAATTGAAGACCTGCCTTTTAAGATTCTAACTAGTTCATTGAATCTAATACAAAGTTCTCCTCAAGAGGGCGATCATTTGCTTGATTTATGTTGAGATGCTGAAATTTGGCTTGCATGTAAAGTTCTATTAGCTCGTTATCTTTATGAAGATCTAAATATCAGATATCGAGATCGTATTGGATAAAGTTTTTATTGGATACCATGATATTGGACAATATATCAGCATAATGAGCCAATATCGGTATTTATATCGTGTCGGTAGACCTTCAAAATTGATATATTGGGCGATATATCGATCATTGTAGATGATATTTAGAACAATGATCTTATAGAATATCAGAGATTAATATTTGTACGTCTACTCTCTATGAAGTTTTTATTACTAACTTATGTCTGTGTTTTCATTTTAATATGAATAGTGAAAAACAAAAGTTTCCTTTTTCTCACTGTTCATCTTATTTCTTTACTAAATTCCTTAGCATGTAGCTTTTACTTGTCACAGATATGACGTTAGAGAAGTGTCCAATGTCTTCTAATAATCATGCTGTAATTACTCTCACAATTGCTCCCCGTCCATATCATTTCAATTTGATTTACTTGGTGAGTGATCGTTAAACAAGTCCTCGAAAATGTTGAAGGGGGCATCTGATTTAATAAGAAAGTTCTGGACCTTCATTTAGAACCCAATTTCTATTAGCCCTTTGATAGTTTTATGAAAAACTATTACACAGTCAAAAGCCTATTTGATGGATGAGGTTTCTCTTAAAGATTTCATTATAAGAAAAGCCCTCTAGTTGTATAAAGTAGAATATAGTTTATTGTAAAAATGCTCTACATTTAAGTTAACTGTTCAATTCTTGGAAGCTTTTACTTGAGCTTTGAGTCTAACTTGCACTAAGATGCATAGTTTATTTCCCTTTCTTCGTTTTGCATCTGTTTTCTTCTTTCTTTCCTTTCCTTTTCGTTTATTCTTCTTTGTTTTTTGGGGGTGGGGTGGGGTTCTGGTTTGGAAGAACTTCCAAGTCAAATGGAGGGTTGGCATAGTTTCCTAACTAATCGTAAATTTGAGTTATTAATTGGTTGGCTGCAATGGGTTCAGTATTGATGGAATACAAATGAAGTTTGAGAGTCTAGATAAAGGGCTCAGTTTTCATTCGTCTTGGAGGTGCCATCTGCTTCCATAGTCTTCCAGCAAAACTTAAAGATGATTGCATGCCATTGGCATTTACCTTGCATGGTCTAAACTTATTTGATGGTTGATATTTAACAAGCGTTCTTTGACACTCACGGACAAAACATATAGATATATAATTCTGTACATTAAAGATTTTTTAAATTAATCTAGTTGTCAGTGTAGACATATACACGTGTACAAAGGTAAATGAAAATCTTATTGCACTATAACTTGTAATACCAGAGTACAACATAGCTCTTAAAAGAGATCCAAGGATTTCCTAAATTACCTGGAGAAAGGGGAGCGGCATCACCTTTCACTTGGACTCTATAGTATTTCCCAGATTTGTCCATGCTAAGATACGTAAAAGACTAGGTAGTAGTGAGAGTTGAGAACTCTATCATCTATTATATCCTGTCTCAGGAGATGCCCTACTTGCTAAGAATGACCTCACTTCCAGTTACAATTTCTAAGTAGAATGCTGATATTATCATATAATCTTTTGAAGACCTCGCCTTTATGCAGTTTCACCTCTGAAACCCCTGTTGCATTCTCTCCATGAGTGCTAAACTGTGGCAGTAATGGGTTGTTGTAAATAATGGTTCCCAACAATCGATCAATATGTAAATCAAATTAAGGAATTAAACTGCAATAAAAAGAAAAACGAGAGAGATGGACATAGGAAAATTTATGTGGTTTGACAACGTGTCTACATCCATGGGAATGGAACATATTTTTCCACTATACTGATCAATTAGAGTAACAAATATTTTTGTACATGGCATCCATATGTAATTACATAAATACCTATTTTAAAATCATACCATACCTCGGGGGTTTATATGTCCGCATCCCCAACCACTTTTATTCGTGCCACATATGTAGGGAGAAGTTTGGCTCATGTCCCTCTGTGGGCACTGGGCATTCGGCCTTTTTGACGCCTGCTCCACACCGTTTGCCTACCTTTCCTATTAAAAAATCCACCATATGAGCCAAATCCAATATATGCTTGAAAAGCACATATAGTTTGTTTTCTTACGAATTTCTGCTTAATTAGCGGTACCTCTTACAATAAGTCTCCACTAGTAGATCCTGGTAATACTAATTTGAGTTTGCATAGCAGCCATGCATACTTCGTGAAGGTGCATTGGAAGAAAAAGATGAGAATAGTTTCAGATTCATCCTCACATAAAACACAAGCATCATCTTGAATAACTCCAAAAATATGCAATCTGGCACGTGTTAGTAACTTTTCAAGCAAGCTTCTTAGCAGGCAGTATTGCCATCTTGTTACTGCACCATGGGAGCCAGATAACCTAGTAGAATCTGCTATAGGTTAGCTGACTCTCATGACATTCCAAGCTGATGCAAAGGAGAATGTGAGATTGGGATTTCCTTTCCAAATCCACTTATCAATGGTGCCTTTGATGTTTCTATATATGTTGACCTTGTATGCAGTTGATCCTGCTTTCTTCAAAAAAATTTTCATTTCATAATTATATTACGTGCAACTCATTGGATACTGATGACATGCTAGTGTGAAGGCGGGGAGTCAAAGGAGAGAAGCTTGTCCTTTTTTATCCGAGAAGATGGGTGAGTTGGTTTTACCTTTTCAGCATTATCTTTATTTTTGTAAAGCATTTTTCTTTAAATCTAGAAAACTGTGTAAATCCTGGAGTTTGAGTTATGCATTCCCTTTTTTTTTTTTTAAATAATTTAGAAGGCTTGCAAAGTGGAGATGCTTCAGAGGAAAATGTGCTTGGAGTGGAAGGATACAGGTGTTATGGATATAGAGATTCTTGATCCTTTTTGTATGCTAGTGTTGTTGTTTATTTGGAAACATTGTGTTCTTTTGCACACCTCCAATTATGGTATTTATTTCGAGGCTTCGCAGGATGGCAAGTTATTCAACGTTGGCCCATCTCAAACTTTGAAAGGCAAGAAGTGCAGAGTGCTTACAGAGCAGGGCCTTCAGCTAGAGCCTCTGTGTGAAGAGGTATATCTTTCATTTTGGCATATTCTTCATACACTTTATTGTTCACAATATACAGATAGACATTGTTCTTTAGCCTTTAGGTAAATCTGTTTTCTCTGTAGTTTCTTATTTCATCAAGAGCTGATATAGATTTATATAGCGTGTCCAGCACTATAAGATATCAGGCTTCTCTGATGATATCGTTAGTTAAACACCTGGTCTTTAAAGAGGCAGCTTAAACTATAGCTGAGTGATATGGCTTGGGTACCATATCCCCTGAAGATCATTATTTAGCTGACTTGATTCCACGGATAATGACCTGATATTCAGAAGAGAAATAGCAGCTAACCCTATGAGCACTGGCTGCAGTTCTTATGCTGCAAATTTTTGCATTTAGTTACTAATATATATATGTTCTTCTATCATTATCTTAAGATCCTTGCATACTTAAATAAGAGAATGATATCGACCGAGACACTCCGAAGGAATGGTGTCATGCAGCGTTGTTACAAGGATGAGGTTTTTCTTTTTTCTTTTTTCTTTTCCTTCCGTTTTTTGTTAGTGTTACAGTTTTTGACAAATTTTGTGTATCGATTATCAGTGTTACCTGACATCATACGTGTCATCTTCAGACAGCCATTGCTTTTCCTTACAGACGGGATGGAGTACTTGTCAGCTGCAAGTACCGGGGAATTGACAAAAAGTTCTGGCAGGTTTTTGCTATATTAATCCTTATGGAGTTAGAAGCTAAGCACATATACTTGAGCAGGAAGCTTATTTCTGTTCCTATCTGTTATCTATATATCAGCTTCATGATTTTACAGTATGTTTTCTTATTACCAGGAATCAGACACGGAAAGAATATTCTATGGACTTGATGACATAGGAAACGCTACTGATATTATTATAGTAAGGTTCCTTCAATAATGCATGTCAGTTTATTGATGTTCATTTTTTCCTTGTCAGAGTATGATGTTTTTCTTCTGTCATGTTCTTATTATATAGGTTGAGGGTGAATTGGATAAGCTGGCCATGGAAGAAGCTGGCTACCGCAACTGTGTTAGTGTTCCTGATGGAGCACCTGGAAAAGTTTCCAAAGATCTACCAGCTGAAGACAAGGTCTAGATGATACTCTTGTCTTTTTTATATTCTTTCTTGTGGTTTATGGATTATTATGTAATACTCTCTTCCTTCTTTCCATTAATTTAATGCTTGAGTTTTAAATGCTAGGGTCAGTTCAGGATACATTTGTTGCAGGCTTTAACTGTGTGAGTGGAGAATTTAGGTTTACCTACTTGCTGGTCATTAATGTTGGATGACAGGACTAGCTCTTAGTTGTAGTTCCTTAATCAGAAATTTGGCACCGATTAGTAGGGGGTTGATTTGAGTTGGACAGTTCTTCCTATGCAATCCTTTGTGGGCCTCTCTTGACTATGAGCTATGTTCTATACACAATCTTGTTATGGTCTGAAGAGTCCTAAATGATGGTAGCATGGACCTCAAAACAAACCTATAATGAGTGATTCATTCGTTATTCTACCTTGATGGATGGATCATAGGCATACAATTGCACGTGGATTTCGAATAAAGTTTAATTTTATTAGATAAATAGATAATTGGGTTGGTTGCTATCAAAATAGTTTGTCATCACCATTTAAGATCTTAAAGCATGAAGGTTTGTAATTTATGGTGTCTATCTTGGATTATTTTACACCTAACAAAATTCTGGTCATTTTTCATGTTTGAATGCATACCTCCTTTCTTATGAGATCTACACATTTCGGAGATGTTGTGATGCAGGACAACTTCTTGAGTTTGATATGAAATTTATAAAGAGGGAAAAGAGAACCAAATCAGTCAAGCTCATCTCATTGCAAGATAAAATTTATCATTTTATCATTTAGATAGGTTTAAAAGTTTTGATTTATTTGATTATAACTTTTGATAAAATGTTTTTTTTTTTAAGGTCTTTTAGGGATTTGAGTCGTTTAGCATTTATCAAGGAATAGTTTCTTAGCCATAAAGCACCCTTTATGGTATATTGATTGGTTCATTTATTTTAATATGAGAAATATTTTCTTCTCTGTGAGAGAAATTTCTTCACGATGGTGTGATGCAATCTAGCGTGAAACCATTATGGTGTGAGGCCATAAAATCCTATCTTTTTTTTGTTGTAAATCCCAATCAAAGACCCTAGATATCATCTCCCCTGCTCTGTCAGTCTATCCTAATTCCCCATTGCATCTGCCGCTGTTATATTGTATTTCATGCGTAAACTAAACATCACGAATAGCAATAAGAAGGCTGTATCTGAAATCTTGGGGCTTGGCCATGTGAACCTTCTCTTCCAGCCAGCCTTTCTAAGGGCCATGTTTTCACCTGAATTAACAATTAATGCTTATTATTTTGTGACTCTTGTTATCATTTTGGATGGTAGCCATGTAGCTAAAAGTAGTAAAACCATTGTGTCAATTCAATGAGTATTCATTTTATGACAGCCTTCATGACCGATTCTTATTCTAGGTGATATTAAACAAAAGATAAGGATTTATATGCTCTAGAATGAAAATTGTGAATTAGCAGCTTGGTGACTTGGGTATCATCTTGTTTGCTTCAAGGTGAATGGGGTGGTGAATCTCATGAAGGAAAGTAGCGATCAGGAATTATATGCTCTAGATGAAAATGTGCATTAACAACTTGGAGACTTTCGTATTAAACAGTTCCTGCTGGTTTGTTAGCAGTTCAAGCTGAATGGGGTCGTGAATCCTATGAAGGAATCTTATGATCCATGGACTTACCTAGTTAGGGAACTATCAGAAGGCTGATATTGTCATGAGAATTCCTCTTGCTAAAGGATATTCTGCAGCATGCTTGAATCTTTGTTATTAACTGATTCTTTATGGAGTACTGGTAACTGAAAATTTTAACTTAGAGGGCCTCATTAACCAACGTTATTCTTGGCTGCAGCTGAGCAAAATGGTAATTTTTGAACAGGGAGAAAGGATTGGACGAAACAAGAAATGAATATAGTCGGAGCAAATTGTACGGTCCTGAAATGATGAGTATGGGAGCTTCGTAAAATATGACAAATAGACAGTAATGAAAATTTGATATGAAACAGCATATTCGAACCAAGATTACGTATCCTTGTTTGTTAATCTACTAAAATAAATGGTAAGAAAGGCGGATAAGTGAAAACATATGCAGCCTATTACATAAGATTAAAAATCAATGCCTATAAATGAACTGTAGGGTAGATATGTGGTATTAGGTGAATTATGTTTGTGAAAATGAAAACTCATGTTTAACATTAGGATAACCATGATTTAGTGAAAGCTGTTAGTAATTTAGATGAGACATGCAATATACGTTAAATTTATATTATATTCACAGCAGAACAACTTCTCTCTCATCTCCTCCTAAATGTAAACAATGTTGAGTAGTGATAACTTTAAGTTGCAACCAAAAAACAAAAAAAAACAACTACCCGAAGAACCCTCCCACCCACACCGCCACCCCCCCCCCCCCCAAAAAAAAAAAAAAAAAAAAAAACACACACACACACACCGAGCCCAACCAAAATGAAAAACACCTACCCGGAAAAAAAAGAAAAGAAAAGAAAAAAGAAAGGAAAAGAGCTTAAGACTGGCCTTTATATCTGTGCTACAAATGCAACACAAATGCTCAGGCTCCGAAATTGAAGTTATTAACTTTGGGAACATCCAAGGCCATTTGACGTGCTTTCGAGTGCATTTAAGCAGAAGCCTACCTATTATCTAGTCATATACGCTTTATGGACAACGTTCAAGAAATCTAGTAGCGATAGCCACTCTGGTTCCCCTGATTCATCCATCTAAGAAGTTCTTTTGCCGTCGGATCGTCAACGAGGCTTACGGGCAAAGCCTCATCGCTACTACAAGAACCCACCTTTGTAAAAGGGAGCAATGGATATACGGTCCTCTCTCTTGTTTTCTTTGAGTTTTCTTTCTTTTTTTGTTGTAATTAAAAACAATTGGAAATTCAAATTTTCTAGCAAGAAAATTTGAAATTGAAGTTATTACGTTAAAAGGGCATTCTCTTAAGTCTTGTGTTTCATATGAAGTGGTAAGTAAAGGACACCAGTATGCGTTTTCTGATTTGACACTGCCTTTTTGGTTAGAAATTCTTGCTGATTTTGCTGAAACCTGAATTCTGAATGTTCAAGTTAGCATTTGCTTGAATTTTTAACCGGTCTTCTTGGGCATTATGTTTTCAGTTGCTCTTCTAACATCTCCGTATTTTGCAAATTTCTTATGTTAAGATTTTTTTAGCAAAAACTAACATCCCCTTGATGTTTTCTGTAAAGCTAGGACACGAAGTTTCAGTATTTATGGAACTGCAAAGATTATCTAAATCAGGTAACCATCTTAGGACTGCAAAAGATATTAGCATCATGAATATTCTTCCAGCAGCTGGTGAGGTTTTCTTTAATTTTTTAGCTGAAACTGCTACACTGGGTTTTTCCAGGCATCTCGAATAATTCTAGCCACCGATGCCGATGCCCCTGGTCAAGCTTTAGCTGAAGAACTAGCAAGACGTCTTGGCAAAGAAAGGTTCACTATTCTTTCTTTCTCTTGTTTACCTCTGAACCATGCGCTCCTCATTTAATAAAATAACTAACAGTGTGCATTTCTTTTGAAAAACCAAACAGATGTTGGAGGGTCAAATGGCCAAAAAAAGCTGAGTCACAAATTTGCAAGGATGCAAATGAGGTATGATCATGAACTCGGTTCTGTATTATAGAAATCAACTATTTTGTTTTTTGCTGTTATTTTCAACTACTTTTAAACGGATGATGCTGAAACCATATAATGATATTATACTTGGTGTAGATTTCTATGTTGCTTATGTTCCAGTATGATTGATGGTCAGGAGGCAACTCGTTACCCTGGTTTGTTCAAATTCTGATGTCTAAACCAAGCATATATGTATAAACTGAATCTCTTTATTAAATGGCTAGGGCAATTCTACCTTAGCTCGTCCTGGCCATATATGGGTAACCTGAACCTGATCTGCATAGCTGGTTTATCCTATATGCTGAGCTCGATACTAGTCAGTTCCTAGCATAGGTTGCTAATTAATTATTTTTGGTAAATAATTAATCATTTGTAAAGTAGTGAATCGAACGGAACACCAGAGATGGGGGAATTAACCACTGGGACCACTTTCCCACACGTGCTTTCAGTACAGAATTATTTTGTCTAACCCTTTTCCTTTTGCAATTCAGTTAGTTTACCCCTTGTAATGTAAAGGTTTTACAGAGAGCAAAAATTTAACTCTCAACAGCATTTTATACTTCATCCTGCAGTAACCACTTCAACAAGATACAAAGAAATAGTTGATTCAATTACATAAATTCGGGGTCAGTGGGTCGTTGGTCCAGATTTGAAACGAACCTGTTAGCGGATTGCCTGGTTGGCCAATTTATGACCTCGAACTCATCAAGGTCTATCTGGATTTCCTAAAATTTTGAGTATTGTTGTCAAAATCCCAACCTTAATCATGCTTGGAGTGAGACATCTGCTTTTCACATCTGGCCTTTTACCACTTCATTTCAGTCCCTGCCTGAAATATTAAATAGATAGTGTGAGAAGTTTGCCTCTCTCTGTTTTTTTTTTTTTTCTTTGTGTGTGTGGTTGAGCTAACAGTGTTTACTTGTAACAAGCACATGAATGTGATTCTCGTTGGTGGGTTCTTTTGTACTTTAGATATGTAGGTGATTCCCTTTAGCTCCTCTCAGTCTCACTCGTTTTCAGTACAAGAGATTTAGGATGGTTGTGCTTTTGTTGATTGCAAAAAAAGTTAGGCGTATGTACCCCAATGCTGGCCAATTGACTTCAAGTTTAAATATATTGCGGCCATCATTTGCTTATAGTAGTCTTGGGTAGGAATATGACAACTACTTGTAGAGGGTTAAACTCAGGCTGATATAAAAAGAGTTAGCACAGTCTTTTACAAAAGGATTGTTCTGAACTTTGTGCTTTATAGATAACATTTTCACAGGGAAATGCTTAGATGATTATGTGATCCATCATCTGATGAGCCCTCAACCTTCATCATGCAATCCCACCAGGGATTGGCCCCTGGTATTTCCTCCAATGTTGTAAAAAGCGGAAAAGAATAGCGCTTAAGTAGTTTTTAAAGTGGAAATGGGCCAAGACCACTGCCCTGTGGCGGAAAGTGAAAGGAAAGAGTGTGTAAAAGTGGCCCAAAGTGCCAAAAAATGGCCCAAAACTTATTTTCCATTTGATTTTGTATAATACATGTTTATTTCTGATAATTGGTTGGTTGGTAAAATGTATTATTGCATATAAACATTACAACTTGAAGAAATCAATTGATTATATATTTATTTGTAGATTTTTCTCTTTATTTTCTTATATAACATTTGCTGATTTTTTCTTCTTTTTTTTACCACCATTATGTGTGTGTATATGCATATACATATAGAGATTATATTTAATACTTGTCAGTGCAGGAAAACATAGAGATATTTTATAACATGGGTTTTTTTGCTTGTCAATGCAGGAAATTTTCTTGTGGTAAAGTACATATACATTATTCTCATGTATATAAAACATGCATATATATGGAGGCTTTAACCTTTCTTAGGGCATAACTACTATAGTTATGCCCACCCATCAAAATGTGTGATGTATAACGAAATTTGGATGATTTGCTCCATTTATTTTAATGCACATGTCTTCAAACATCTATCCGTAACAAATCATTAAAGGTCATTTGCCTAGGTTGTGAAATGAACATTTTTTGGACAAATTGTTCATTTTACAACCACTTAATACCTAGACAATCAACCTTTAATATGCATGATTTTTTATTTTATTTTATTATTATTATTATTTTTGGTATAGATGTTTCAGGACGTAGAACAAGATGAATGGTGAGATCATCATATTCATTTTGTATGGTGTCTTTTGGGGATGGGTGTAAATAGCTTAGTTATGTCCTTAGAGTATTAAAGCTGCTTCCTATATATATTTTTTCTTGGTTAAGGCCTTGGGGCTTTGTGCCGCTAAAGCCCAACTAAAATGGTAAAAGCTGAAGTGATGTTTTCTCCATTCCGCTTCACTTTCCTTTTTCCACAATCTTGATGTCCTTACTTTAGCCGGTACTTTATTAACTAATAGGAACTTGAAACTGGGGTTATCAAACCCATCTTTATGTAGTTGTAGACTTTACCCAGATAGACATATTTCTAGTTGAACATTAGACCTATGTTCTGAGAGAGCTCCTCGGTGGAGATTGCTGATCTGTTCTATTGTTAAAGATTACTTTTGAAGCCAAGCCGAGAACATTTGATTTTAACATGTTTCTGCATTAACAATAGAAATGTGCCCTACTTATTGTGTTAACCCGGCCCTTCATTTTGTTGTTTTTCTACTCAGGTTCTTATGTACAGAGGACCAGATGCACTAAGGGGAGTTATTGAGAATGCTGAGTTGTATCCCATACGAGGTCTCTTTAACTTCAGGAGTTTCTTCCAGGACATTGATGACTATTACTATTGCAGAAATGGATATGAGCGTGGTGTTTCTACTGGTTGGAGAGGTTTAGATAATTTATATAATGTAAGGATTACTGAGATTTTATTTGTTTTTATCATTAGTTGATGAACAACGGCACTGCAAGCATTATCATAAGATATTTCTGTGAGATTCTTTCTGCTGTGTAGCTACTTAATATGAATATCCTATTTGTCCACCGGTCTCCTAGGGTTTTTTTTTATGGCAAGCTACATCCTGGTCCATACATCCTTGGCTAAGAATACACAACGGCAATGGGGAAAATTGATACATTTTACAGGAAGATTATATATTTATCAAATCCTTCGATTGAATTATGCTAGGTAGTGGACCACATATCGATAAGAATAAGCTTAAATAATGTTTTTGAAGAGCATGAAAAAGAAGAAGGTGATGATACCTGTGAGGTTGTCATTTTCTGTTAAATCTATTATCTTTTGATGTTATTTTGGTGGTACATTAGTAATTTTAAAAAAGGAAAATTTTAAATTTGAAGCAAATTTCCTCGAAATTAGTTAGCAGTAGGTGTTCGTTCTTTTTGTTACAGCTGATGTTTTGTATGATTATTTTTTTTATATAATTCAATCTTACTTCAACTGCACAAAGGAGTCAAGGGGGTATTTCAGGCAACTTTTCTTTAGTTCAGCCAAAAGAAATTATCACCTTTTACCAAAAGAGTATTAACCTAGCTTATGAAGATAATCTATAATTAGCCAATAACATTATTACTGGACAACATCAGCCTAGCTTACTTTCCCTAGGATTGGAATGTTGCTAACCATTAACCTGTCAAAGCTTTTGTGGTGAACTTGTTAGCTTCCACTTACACTAGAGAGATAAAGTGAAAAATGAAGATATTCGTGCTAAAGTAGGTGTAGCTCTCATCGATGAGAAGATGCAAGAAAATTGCTTTGGTCATGTGCAACGTAGGCTTTAAAAATGCACCAGTTCGACGATGAGAGTTTATCAATGCAGGACAAGTTAAAAGAACGAAGGGAAGACCGAAGAAAATATGGATGGAGGTGATACGAAAAGATATGGATTTTAGAGGTCTAAATGAAGAGATATTACTTAATAGAAATGAATGGAGAAGGACTATCAACATGATCGATCCAGCGTGATCCTTTTTTGGTTTATGTAGCCTACCCCAAGTACTTGGGATAAAAGGCTTAGTTGTTGTTGATGTTAGCTTCCACTTATAAGAGTGAATGAAAAGCATTCAGTCAAACGATGCATAGCTGTGTTTTCTTCATATTCATGCATTTACTTGTGCCATTCTTGTTTTATGTAGTTTTTTTAAATGTTGAATCTGTTTTGTGCAGGTTGTGCCGGGAGAGCTATCTGTGATTACTGGTGTTCCAAATTCAGGCAAAAGTGAGTGGATTGATGCCTTATTGTGCAATATAAATAAAAGTGAAGGTTGGACCTTTGCTCTCTGCTCAATGGAGAACAAGGCAAGCCATCTTGCTGACTCAGACTTTTAACTACTTGTCTGCTTACTCAATGTTTTATGTACTTTGTCTACAAATAAGCTAACTAGTTTCATTTGCTGACCTTTAGGTTCGGGAGCATGCAAGGAAGCTATTGGAGAAACACATTGGGAAACCATTCTTCGATGCTAGGTAACTTCAATCTATATGATTTTGTTTTGATCCATTGACAATGATTCATCTTACTCTTACTGGACTTTCCATACAATAAAGAGAAACATGATGAAAATATAGATACTATAGAACTTTGCTTTTCCTTTATTAAAGAATAATAAAATGGAGTAAAAATTTATTTGCGGCATGCCTTGAATATGCGACTTCTCCTATCACAAGCAACCGCCGAGTTTCTTTTAGTCGCTTTATTATTTAATCTTTATTTTTATGCTTTAGGCATTTTTGAATTGTTTGTTCCTTGGGCATTTCAGAAATTTTATGCAGCATTAGTTACAAATATGTCCTTTTTCCTGCATCTCAACTTCCTGTGTTGCTTGGTTAACTAAAGAAAAGCTTCAGTTCCAGTAACAACCACATTGGACTGATGGGACGCTCAACTGCAAACTTTTCTCTTTTATTCACCAAAAAGAAAAATAGCTTAAGCGATGTCTGACATGTTGCCCTCTCTAGGTCGCAGATGCAAACTCTTTATCTGCGTGCAGCTGTACATTTCATTGCATTACCATGATGTTCAGATTTACAGTAACTTGTTTAGAGTTATCTTACTGGAATAATGGAAATAAATATTACTCTTGTCGAGAAATCTTCATTAAGAGGCATCACATTATGATAGGCTGCTTAATCCTTTTCTTCTTCATGGTCAATTATTCAAAGCATCTGACTCTAAAGAAACATCTTTAATAATAGGGTTAATTACAGTCAAACCCCTTGTAGTATTGGGTGTGTGTCATTAACACCCCTGAAGTTTGAAACTCTCAAAAAACCCCCTGAACTTAGTTATTTTCACTCTCATTTTTTACTAAAGTGCACTCTTGTCTCTCAAATTCCTATTCTACCCTCATCCCTCTTTTTAACCAACAATAGGAATTTGAGAAATGAGGATAGAATAGGAATTTTAATGGACAAGAGTGCACTTTAATAGAAAAGGAGAGTGAAAATAACTAAGTCGAGGGGGTTTTTTGAGAGTTTCAAACTTCAGGGGTGTTAAGTGACACATCCTCAATACTACAGGGGGTCTGACTGTAATTAACCCTTAATAATATAATAAACAATTGAAGAAAGTGAAGGCACAACCATATTGGCTATTTTCACCAGGATTTTAATGGCTCAAACATCTTGTCATGTATTTTTTAACCTTTTTGGGAAATTGGACCTGTAACTAGGAACTGCTATCAAACTTTCCAAATTACTGACGCCATGAGAGAAACCCAACCTATGCTGAAGTTGATTTATATGAGTAAATATTCTTTATTACCTTAGTCGAATTTGTTTAACGAGATTTATTTTTTTAAGACTTCAACCATTATAGCTTGGGTTTTCCCTTGGTTCATTTGTATTGAATAATGTTTGCAACGTATTTTAAAGGCCCTGGGATTTATATAGCCCTCTAAACTTTAACTTGTGTGGTCACAGTGCCTGAGTCTTTCAGTGTGAGAAGTTCCTTGAGTTACTTATTTCTGTTTCTTCCTTTCCAGTTATGGAGGATCAGCTGAGCGTATGAGTGAACTGGAGTTAAAACAAGGGAAGGAATGGCTGAACGAAACTTTTCATCTGATTCGGTGAGTTTTGGTATACTACTGTATGCATATGCTTTCTGGGTTGACTTTTGAAACACCTAAATTGCCTGAAAATAAAAGGTTAGATCTTTTATAAGTCTAGATCATAAACTACCTGCTAAAAGAAAGTAACTGTTTGATGAGATTTATGGCTTGGAAGGATGCATAGCAGTAGTCCTCTGACGTGTATTCCAATTTGTAATTTAAGCATCTTTAAACATTATAATTATTTTATGTAATCTACAATAATTTACAGTCATTAACATGGTTGGACTGTCCTGTTGGTTGTCTCTCAGTGTGACTGTACTTTTGTAATCAAGTTGTGAACATTATAGATACTATGCAGAACTGTATTAGCGAGTACCATTTATCGGTTGGATACTTCATTGAGTTGTTGTTGTTGTATACTTCATTGAGTTCTGCTCTCACAAATGCATTTATTTTCGAAGAACTACTGTATCATTTGGTCTGTGGAGCAGGTGTGAGGATGACTGCCTGCCTTCAATTAACTGGGTCCTTAATCTAGCCAAAGCTGCAGTTCTAAGATATGGAGTGCGAGGACTTGTTATTGATCCATACAATGAACTGGACCACCAACGTCATGCGAATCAGTGAGACCTCAATTGCTCTCTTTCACATATTGCTCAACAATGCATGTGCTTTTATATTTTCTACATAAACTTAGTGAATCGTGTTTATCTTGGTCAAATTAAACCTGTTTCTGGTTCTGCTGAGTTCTCAGTGTCTCAGGATAACTTCTGAGGAAGAACTTGGACAAGAGATCTGACTCTAACTTAGTTTCAGTCACTGTCAAAGAAATTTGCTTTATTTATGTGTAAATTTGCTTTATTTATGTGTTTTCCTCGAGCAAAATTTTTTCTCCCTCTTTTAGTTCTATGCAAATCAAGCATATTCTGTTACAATTATGCGTACTTCCCTTTTAGCTTTTTGAAAATTTAAACTGTTAGTTAATAAATTCCACAAGGCTTGCTATGATAACCAATATCGTTATGACCAGCGTAAACATTTATGTCCCTATAATATGTAGGACTCTATTCCTAGCAAAAAAATTGGCGAGTTCGTCCATGTCCTATGTCCCCGTGTCTGATACTTATAAATGCCAAAACCTCTGTTTGCATAAAAATATTCACATGATGGAGAATGCTGCATCACTCTTTTGATAAGAACTATACATTTTATTGTTCATTTTACTATTCTAGCTTCTTTCATATGTGAACATAACCCAATACATATATTTGTATGAGTTATATATGCATTTTTCTACAAGTGTGGGTCTACACGTGTGTGTGTGTGTGTGTGTGTGTGTGTGTGTTTGAGTATGTAAGTATGTACACACACATAATTATGTCCTTGAGTCTAGATATTGGAGGATTTCTGTGTCCGTATCTGTCTGCTATGTCCATGTAAATTGATTGTATCATATATTCCAATAAGAAACCGATATTATTGTAAACATATTTATCAGAAACTGGTAAATCATGTTTTGACAGAAGGAAAATCAGTTATTTTGTTGGGCAAAGTTCTTGTAAATATTTGTCTTTATATATTTCTAGTTCTGTTCTCAATTAGTCTTCTATGTCATCTCCATCCACAAAGTCTATGAATTCTATTTTGTTTGTTTAGAGCTATTTGTTAGGTTCTGGAAGCAGGAACAATCATATATATGTTGCAATTCTTGTTTGCACATTAGGCTTAAGTTGTATTGCAGGTTACACTTGATAATTATCATCTTTTATGTTTACATTTGAGTGAAGCTTGCTACAGATTCCTCCATATCAGGACACTCATTTTTTGGATATTTGGAGGGCTGATCCTTGGTTTTGTGTGCTCAAACTATATGATCAGTAAGAGTGGTCAGCCTACCAATTAATTTTTCTTTTACTATTTTTGAAAAACTCTTGGCTATACATTCCTTGTGTTGAAAGCTGGTGCGTTACGGGGAAACTTTTTATGGATGGACTCAGTTTAGTAAAATTTCATCTCAAAGACTAGCATTACGAGTCATGCAAAATAATTCAGGTGGCACACTAACCTCTGTACTTAATAAAATGAACTTACATCTCCCTTGGCTGGTATTAATGATACAATATGTTGAAATTATGATGGATGTATTAAAACAACTTAATCGCTCAATGCTTTCAGATTTTTTTTGTCATGTTCATCTGGTTGCTGCGAGGCTTTCTTATCTCGATAACTATGCACAAAACTATTATGTTCATATGCTTGCGCTCTATGCTACAGAACGGAGACCGAGTATGTGAGTCAGATGCTAACGAAGATCAAACGTTTTGCCCAACATCATTCGTGTCATGTATGGTTTGTTGCACATCCAAGACAGGTAATCTACTTGATGGCTGCATTCTCCAAATATAATCATTCATATATGAATTTGGGACAGTTTTTTGTAGTTCCTGACCTTATAAAATTTTCCATAGCTTCATCATTGGGGAGGTGGTCCACCAAATCTATATGATATCAGTGGAAGTGCACATTTTATAAATAAATGTGATAATGGTATTGTCATTCATCGGAACCGGGATGAAGAGGCTGGCCCTCTTGATCGAGTTCAGGTTGGCCGTAGTTTGTAGCATAGAACTTGCAAGCTTGTGCTACCTTACATGTGCTTATTAGCCAATTATCTATTTGTAGGTCTGTGTACGAAAGGTACGGAATAAGGTCATTGGGAATATTGGAGATGCTTTCTTATCATATGATAGGTGAGTTTTCTTTTTCTTATGATATTTCCATGCAACCTTGTAATGCTATGTGACAGTCATAAATATAATTTTTCTTATATTAATGAGTTGATGTGCGAATACTATTTTTTTGTACCTTCTGTAAAATGGTCAACCCTAGCAACTGGGTCAAAGTGTTGCCTGATAAGTGTATAGTTCCTCGTACGAGTGATTGGGGCCAACCCCCACAAGCCCTGTAGACAGTACTTGTTTTGTAGGCACCTGAGGTCTGAAGGTTTCTTAGGCGGGCAAAGTTATATCCATAAAATTCTAACTGGAAATTACTTGATGGATTCTTTATATTGTCCTATAATTTCATATGAAATTACCAAAGGAAAAAAAACCAATCTGGTGTCTTCAGTCATTCTGTTCATTTTGAACATTTACTGATCTATGTAAACTCAACGAATACGTGTTCTAGATATAGGGGATCTCATCGTTGTCGGCTAACTACCAGGCCAGTTAGTGGTTTTCATGATTCTCTCTCTTATTG
Source organism: Dracaena cambodiana (assembly GCA_036321105.1). Taxonomy (NCBI): domain Eukaryota; kingdom Viridiplantae; phylum Streptophyta; class Magnoliopsida; order Asparagales; family Asparagaceae; genus Dracaena; species Dracaena cambodiana. The sequence goes on along the minus strand of JAYEPQ010000016.1, from coordinate 37,800,233 downwards.
GTTGTCAGTAATGCTCATGACCATAATCATAATCATAGTGATGAAGTCTTGTCCCATCAATTTAGTCCAGCCCTTGGATCAGATTCATTTGGTGGTTTGATCTTCTACTTCACCATGACACAACAGTTTAAAACATGGTGCATCCCCTCTAATGAATGCATGTTTTTGCTATATATATATATATAGAGAGAGAGAGAGAGAGAGAGAGAGGGAAATTCACTGGCGGTGAAGGGATTTCCTTCACCATCGCTTATGTGGACCAATGAAATGGGTACACGTGGTGCCAATTAAGATAACAAATAAAAGAATTATCTTAACTGCCCTTTTAATAGCGCCACGTGTACCCGTTTCATTGGTCCACCTAAGCTGGTGAAGGAAATCCCTTCACCGCCGATGAATTCCCATTTCCTCATATATATATATATATATATATATATATATATATATATATATATATATATATCACTGGACACTAGAAATAGCTTGAAACAGTTTGCAGGCTGAGATTGAACAGCTAGGAATTGATGATCTAGGCCCATTTAAACTACACCGTTAGCTAGTAGGGGAAGAAAAAGATTCTGAGGTCTACTCATTGACCAATCTCATGTTGTTCACTGAACGGATAAGAAGATGATCTTGATGAGGGCAATGATGACTCCATAGAGTATTACTGAAGATATATTGTATTAACATTAAAGAGGCTTTTCCCTGATACTTGCCGTGCTTCTTTAGCTTTTATAATGTTAATATTATTACATCATCATACAAGTTTAAAGTCTTTTCATGACAATGAAGTCGGCTATGGACCATGTTTCTTATGCAAAATTGTTCTGAAGATAGGTATAACCAATATCTGCTACTGGTTAACCTGCAGATTGTCATTCACCGGTAATAGAATTCAAGCTACACACACACACACATATATATACATATATACATACATACATATACACACACATACATACATAAATGTATATATACATGTGTGTATACATACATAATACATACATAAACAACACACACACACATATATGATTCATGTGCTTGATGCATTGGGAGAACTTCGTCATGTTGGTCCTCTATTGGACCCTCATTTCCGTTAGCGTTCTCCGAAGGATGGTCTCGAATTTTCTGGAGGCACTCGGAGGAAGTGGGGCAAGACTCATCTAGTCAAGGTGATCGTCGACGTTTTTTACAGAGTTAATATTGGATTGTTGCTTCTCTTTTTTCTCTTTCACTAGTGTTTCAAGCTCGGAGGTTGGGCCAACATCATACCTGGTCTTATCCACCACTTGATCGGATTCTGGTCTCGTCTTCAGCCACTTCTTCAGTTGTTCTTATATATATATATATACATATGTACATTTGTATATATATATATATATATATATATATATATAGGAAACAGGAAAAACTATGTCATAGGAGGGGGCTCCCTCCTATGACGCGTAGGTGGACTAATATGATCTTTACATGTGGAGGGTTTTTTGAAAAAAAAAGACTACTGTTATTTAAAAAAAACCCCTCCACGTAATGTTTTTTTTTTAAAAAACCCCTATACATGTGAAGATGTTATTGGTCTACCTAAGCGTCATAGGACATCATAGAAGGGACATAGTTTTTCTCATATTCTCATATAATAATAATAATAATAATAATAATAATAATAATAATAATAATAATAATAAAAGTTATTGCGACCACGTGTCTGATAAAATTTATTCTATAAAACTTTAACCATCTTTGGAGACTTTCACCATTGAGATATATAGTTAACTAAATGCTCTGATACTTTATTAGAATCACTGCCACTAGATTAGAATTTCGAAACGGTGAGGGTCGAGGGAAATTATTTTATGTTGTAACCTGTCTGGTTTTCTTTTAACAAGAAGATGGACTACCAAATTCTAACGATACATTGTATGCAGGATTACTGGACAGTTCCATGATTTCGTTGATACTTAAAGTAAGTAGACCACCAGAATAAATTTAAAGACGAAACATTTTTTTTTCATGAAGAGCCATCAAACAGCGTAAAACATCAGGGGAATCTTCAGCGGTATATATTCCTCAATTTTCCGTTCAATTATTTGAAGTTGTGGAGGGCCTCTTCATCTGAAACATCTGCCGGCTGCTGCTTAGGTTTGAATCTTTTTGGAATCTGCGGCATAATTTACCTTGCAGCAGTTGTACATCAATCACCAACATTTTGTACCGTCATGTTAGATATGAATCAAACCTTAACATATACTACTTGTTTCATATCTTTCTGTAATTATGGTTTATATTTTAAATCATGCCAAGTATCAATTTCAATTTATTATGATCTATTCCAGACTCGATGATGTTATGATCAGCGAATATGAACAAATTGTGTACCTGTTGAATCGATATTTTGGCCTTTATTCCTATTGTTTCTGATTCATTCTTTATGAATTATTTGATTCTAGAAAATCATCAAACTCCTATTGATTCATTATTTGTTTTTTCAGAGGAGTATGCTGATGTATCAGGTACATTCATTTATCACTTAGCCAGAATCTTGTGAAAAATATTTCTCAATATGTTTGATACCAAAAACCGTGTAAAACTATCGAATTAATCATATCATTCACATTTCTGAGATATCTGCATCATTGTAGTTTGAGCTTTCCATCAAAATAGGATCTACGGCTCCTAAGAAAAGATTGATCCAAGTCTACAGGCCGCCTGGTATCAGATACAAAGAGATGCATAACTAATGCAATGTTGTTGAGAACATAGTTAGCACACAAAAAAGTTGGTAGAGGTTCGTGGAGATATGATGCAAGCTGTGCACACATGACATACAAAAACTTTGATAAATGTCAAGGAATCGATATATTAATATATGCTCCTTTCAATATTATGTTGGCAAGAATGCACTTTAACGACACAAAATAAGTTTATGTTGGACATTTTTATCACCCCCGATGGATTGACAAAAAAACTATAAAACCCCCCCATTGGATTTTTATATATACAATGAATTGTAGAAAGTAGTGAGATTAATATTGTTTATCATCGATATATTAGTGTTTGGTTGTTTTACTAAAATAGAATTCAGATCCAAGCCCACTTAAAACTCCTAATTTTAGTGTTTTGTCTGCTATAATTAAGGCTAAAATTAAGTAGTTTCACTACATTTCCATTTGAAAATAATTTGGCTTGTTTTAAAATGACTCAATATAGCCCAAAAAAAATAAAAAATAAAAAAAAATTGCAAGAATATTTTCATAAGAACAAAAAAAAAAAAAAAAGAGTAAAAATAAATAAAGAAAGGAATTTTACACATAATACCTTCACCTAATCCTAGCTCATAAACTTATGTGAAATTATATAAATATTTAGATTCCATAGCATATTCTTGTTGATCTCAATGATAAGACAAGAACATGACAGTCAATGGGTTAGTTAACCAAATAAATAGTATCACTTTTATGATGAAATATTTCGTACAAGTTTAGGTTTGCATGTGCTGTAACTGCTCTATATTCCCATAACAAATCATTTAACTACTTCTGCAAGTGTCAAATAATTAGAAATTTTCACATATTTCCAACTAAAACTTTATAAACTAATCCTCGCTTGCATTTCTGTTCACCTATAAATTCATCCTTCACTCCAATACTTCCGATATAACTCAAAATTCATCAATAATTCTATCAATAGCTAGAGATTTGAGATGGCTCCTCGAGCTCTTCTAGCAATCACCATTCTTGCTCTCGCAATGGCTCATGCCTTTGCTTTTGATCCTAGCCCTCTGCAGGACTTTTGCGTTGCTGATAAGAACTCACCTGGTAAGATTTATTCTTGAATATCTTTTTTATTTTTAATTTTATCTTCTGTTATTGTCAACTAATTATTTCATCTCAAGTATTTGAGTTAGGCTATATGAACCAATGAAGAATCATGCCGGATTGATCACATGGATGACCATGCGTCACTCATTCCTATCGAGCAATACCTCTTTACTTAAGATTACAATATTCATATTTTTTTGTATTATATTTGTTCATATTTTCTTCGATTTTTCTTTCATTTTTTCAACTTGTAATGCATTAATAAGCCCTATATATCTATCGAACTTGTGCATATGTAAGTCTACACCGTATGTAATTTTTTCGAATCTTCTTTTCGATGGAGGGCTGCACCTATCTTAGTACGAATATCATCATTTCTTAGTTTAGCGTTACTGCACATGCACATCTCCATTAAAAATTATTCATTTTTGCTATTATGCAAAGCATTATACACGTTAGACACCTTATGATGTTCAATTCTATCCATGCATCAAAAACCAACATTATTCCATTATGATTTAGTTTTCTTTTGTTGTCAAAATAGTTTCCTCTTTGATTTTCTAGCATCACTAACGCCTTCAACACTCTTGCTACCTCTAGTGTTCGTAAATGGCTTTGTCTGCAAGGATCCGAAGCTAGCCGTGCCTGAGGACTTCTTCATCTCCGGGCTCGACATGCCGGGCAACACGACCAACAGGGTCGGTTCCAACGTGACCCTGATCAACGCTGCAGCTCTGCCAGGCCTCAACACCCTCGGCATCTCCATAGCCAGAATCGACTACGCCCCCTACGGGCTTAACCCCCCTCACACGCACCCCCGTGCCACCGAGATCCTTACAGTGCTCGAAGGCGAGCTCTACGTAGGGTTCGTCACCTCGAACCCCAACAAGTTGTTCGCCAAGACTCTCAAGAAAGGCGACGTGTTTGTCTTCCCCATAGGTCTCATTCATTTCCAGTTCAACATTGGCAAGTACCCTGCTCTTGCTGTTGCAGGGCTCAGCAGCCAGAATCCTGGTGTGATCACTATAGCCAACGCAGTGTTCGGGTCGAATCCGAGGATTCCGAGTGATGTTCTGGAAAAGGCTTTCCAGGTTGATAAAAAGATCATTGAAGAGCTCATGGCTCAGTTCAACAATTAGAGCAAGCAGCAGAGGACGATTTCTGCAGAATAATTGCCCATAAAGTTCGATCTGTTGTGTGTGTGTGTGTTTCTTTTCCTGCTGCTGCAGTCAGTTAATAAATTCAGTATGTATCACTGTTGATTTGTATTACTCTTGATCACATCATATTGGAATCAAATCAAATCCAACCTATCTAGAATTTATCTAATTTGGCAAGAACCTTATCAGGAATTATTGCTGCAGAAGTTTTGAGACATTTCTCAAGGCTGCAGCCAAGATTTTTGGTGCATGGTAGGTACTGCTCTCAGTATGCAATCATTCTATGCTAATTTAGTACAGATAAATAAATGACTATTTATATTTTAGCACCAAAATAAAATAAAATAAAATAAAATAAAATAAAAATTGACTGCTTACTATTAATTTCCGAGAGATTTTAGTAATGAATTTTCACAATATATTTGATTGATACAGTTGCCTTAACGCCAAGATTATAAATGAGCAAACTGTATAACAATATAAGGTTATAGCTACCAATTAAGTAGACAAAGGAAGCCAAAGATGTACGTTTACAAGGAAAAAAATCGAAATACTGTTGAAGGAGAAAATTTTGAAGAAAAAGGAAGAACAGAAGTGGCTTCGCGTTCAAACTCACGCAAGGCTAGAGTATAGCCTCGCGTTCAGAACGTATTGCGAAGCTAACTCTTAGCTTTGCATTCCGAGACTGTTAGCCTCGCATTTACTGGTTGAAGGAAGATTATCAGAATCAATAATCAGTTTTAAATTGGATTTGGGATGATCTACTATCAAATCAAATCAAGATACAAAAACCTTGAGATTCAAATCATGATCAAAATTTTGATTAGAATTCTTGATGGATACAAAGATCTTCCATCTCTATCTCTAAGAAAACCCCCATTACTAACTGAGGACTATAAATAGCCTTCATGAGAGAACTATTAGAGGATCTTTGACAGAAGAAGCTACGCGCGAAAGCCTTGAAGCATCCCGACCAGCTGAGAAAGCTAGGGTCAGCTGTTTCTCCTTCCTCAATAGTAATCTTCACGTCGGATCATCAATAGGATCTATGAGCTTGATCCCATCACTACATCAAGAACCCACATCTTCTTTAAAAGAGAGAGACGTAATATAAGTCATCTCGTTTATTTTCGTTTGATTCTTTCAATGTAATCTTCGAAAATTATTGTAATCTATGGCAATGGAAGATACCAAGAATTTTGAGGAAAACAAACCGGTGACTATAGTGAGAGAAATCTCCTTCACTAAGAAGGAGATCGTGGCGCAATATGACGTAAAGAAGATCAGACAGATCGTTGATATGCTCGTCATAAAGATCGACTAGCAAAAGTACGAGGATTATTTATCCTCAGGGTTTATAATCCGATTGTGACGTGGCGCTATCGCTGCGTAATCACTAAAACCCATGAATCGGGTAGTAGGGAGCTCTCTGTGTTCGAGAGTCCTTTAAGCCAATGGCTGCAGAGCTGTCATATGAACAAAATCCCTCAAGGGAAGGTGTTGTTCTTCCTGCCAAAAAGGAAAAAAAGCCGGCTTCACAAGATTTCAGGTCCGCAACCTAAATCATCGAGCAAGACGATGAGTGCTCAAGACCCATGTAAAATGCGAGGCTGAGGTAAAATGCGAGGTTATGGGGGTACCTCGCGTTTTAACAAAACTGAAAAACTTGCTAGCGTAAAACGTAAAGCTATCATAAATTACGGAGATAAGCGTGCGTAGAAAGCTCTCCACCCAAGGCTAAGTCTGTCTATGAGTATGAATTTGGACAGAAGCATTCAAAATTAGCGTAAAATGCGAAGTTAAGCCAACGAGCGCAGGTGCTCTCCCACGCAAGGCTAAGCCATCACTTGAAGTTAAATTTCTTTAGAAACACCAAGCCCGCGTAAAATGTAAAGCTGACCTAAATGCGAAGTTGCATTTCAGCCTCGTATCAAAGCTTTAAAACGCGAAGCTAACTGCCAGTTCTGCGTAAAATGACCAAAATACAAAGCACAGGCCAACAAACAAGGTGTTGTACGTCCGACAGACTAGCAGTTCAATACTATCATTCCTGAAGAATTTTAGAATGCTTCCAGACTTCTCCAATAGCCTAACGGGCCCCATGCCCAGGCTGCGACTGAAAGCTCCACTTCTATTAAGACTCCTGATTTTAGGGAGTACTTAATAAATAAAAGAAATGCAACTCAATCACACACAATATGCCATTGCGAGCATTTAATTTCAGCAGTACAAAATAGTTGTTGTAATACCCAAAGACTATATGTGTTTAGTCGAATAACTGAACCAGAGTAAGGCACTCCAAAAAGGAGGAGACACGGTCTGAAACATAAAATTAGTAAGGGAAAAGAATTGTGGGCAGTAGCATCAAATATGTGAGCAAAGGAAAGAAGACTTCAGAAAAAGAACAAGGATCAACACTCGGCTCAGAACCGGCATCACTGCTCCTGGGAATTATAAAAGACTCGTAAGGGTTTCGAAGATGATGACAGCGACCATTTAGCCATAACATCGCCACGATCATGCGCTTCCTCCCGACAAAAGCATACGGCATCACACATGGTCGACAGATCTGATGATATAGATCAAAGGATGGAGGCACAAGAGCATTTAATCCAGAAACAACAGAAAACTATCGACGAACTCAAAATAATGCTCATGAAAGTGGTCGAGAATACTCAGAAAATGGTAGAGGGCAAGGCCAGAGCCTCTTCTTCAGAACGGCCTAAAGCGAAAGAGGACAAAGGAAAACAAGTTAAAGAAAGCGAAGAAGAGAGAACTTATTCTGAGGATGAAGATGATTCCAAATTTATTTTTGTTGATTATCATGCAGAAAAGATGGAAAAGCTCCAGAGCCTACTAGAAGTATTAATGCACAAGAAGGATCTGAAGGAAGCAGGGGTTTCGATACTCTACCTGATGGAGTAGGATTTCGTTCTTTTTCCTTAGAAGTATAAACCCCTCAAGTTAGAGTCATACAATAAGAAAGGACCCCCAAGCCAATATCTGTATTACTTCTTATCATAAGCCGACTATTTGGTGGGAAATGACCCCATAATGACTAAGATATTTGTAAGTACCCTGTGAGGGGTTGTTTTTACATGGTTTACGCAGTTCCTCCAGGGACCATCAAGATCTGTTATGACGTGGAAAAACAATTCTTGGCACGTTTCTTCGAGAATGATACTGAGATATCAGTCCATTCTCTCCTTGCAACAAAACAAGGAGAAGAAGAGACAGTCAAGAGCTTCATAGAACACTTCCGGGAGAAATCCGTGCAATGCTGACATGGCATGAACCAAGAAATCTTGGCAGAAAGTTGTAAACATAATTTCAAGACCAGCGTGCTGATAAAAAAGGGAGCAGTAGAATCTAAGACCTAGAAAGACCTGTTAAAAGAAGGAGAACATGCAAAATAAATAATTTACCGGATAGAAGAACATCGCACTACGAGAGGTTCTACGACCAACAGGCCATATCCAAATAATCATAAAAATAAAGGGAAGGTTGTGATGGTGGCAGACACAAATCTGAGCTTGAAACTGCAAAATCAAAGAGGCACAAGTCCCAATAGGCCCTTGCCCAACAGAGCATACGCATTCAAGGATGAGCAAGTTAACACTTTATTTCATCTCCTCAACAAAAGGGGATGTAAAACTTCCATAAAATCGAAAGCCGGAGGAGGCAGCAAAGACCAATAACCTCAATTATTACTTGTTCCACCAGAATATTGGACATCCTACCAAAAACTGTTTCCCTCTCAAAAATTGAATTCAAGCTTTGATAGAGGCCGACATCCTCCAGTTTAAAGAAGAACAAAAGAAAGTTTCTGCAAATATGGCGACTCTGGTGATAAAGACCAACGAATTCCCAGCCGAGGTAATTCCTGTACCAGCGGAAAAGCTGATGTTAGTTAACTATGATCCCCATAATGTAAAGCAAAAGGAACTTTCCCCAGTAACCACAAAAAGAGGATAGATTATATGGGTTCATCCAGACCTTTTAAAAGATGAGCAATAGTCTTCACCTAGCATATAAGGAAAGACGAGGACATGTAATGCCATCTCTGCAAATCTTGAAGAAGGCTATACGGCTGCCAACACATTAACAGGAAGAGGAAGCCTAGGCACTAGATCATTTAAGACTAATCTTAAAGACTACTCGAGAGTGGGACCCAGCAAACCTATGGAAGCACAAGGGGAACCCGCAAGACAAAAGGGGCTTCGCTTTCAAAAGAATGCAAGGAAGGACGATGAGGCAGTGGGTGCACTATTCCAATTCGACATAATAGCCCAGTTAGCTAATATCCATGTTCAATGGGTTGTTGCGGTTGTCCAAGTCAATCCGAGAAGCGTTAAGGAAAGCACTAGTAGACTTCGAATCTTTCTTGGCACAGATTGCTGAACCATCTGACGATACAAGGGATTCTTGCCCTCACTATCTCCAAGCGACGAGGCAAATGAACGCACAATAACTTTTGCTAGAGCAACTCAGTAATTTCTTCACTGTTCTATAATAGATATCTCCATATGAATTCAGTAAACCTGCCCATTTTACATATATCCACACCTAACCTGGTAGGGCACTGATCATTATGTGTGGAAGTGCAGGCATTACAAATAATCAATAAGCCTTTCAAAAGCATGCTTTATCCCTCATCATTACCCAACAAAATCAATGTGTCTTTGTTTAATTGATGAAGGAAAAACTTGCGTGATTGCACGCGAATGTGAAATGAGTTTCAAGATAGATTGATGACTTAAACGAAGGGCAAAAACAAATTGGGTACTCGTTAAAGACTCCAGGTGAGTTAGCACAAGGAAGAAGAGCTGCAAACATATAGCATTACTGGACTTAATTTAACATACTCTTCCATAGAATGCGTTCTATTTAGTACAGTGATTGAATTCTAAGGAATAAAAGTGTTCAAAAGGCAAAAAAAAAAAAAAAATTGGAATTAGTACTCGCCTTGAAAAACTCTGTTTGATTCGAGAACCTGATCCCTTTTCTTCTGTGTCTTCTTTACTTTTTTTTTCTTTCTTTCTCTTTTTAACGTGAGAAAATGTTTGGGAGAGAGAAAATAAGTTGTTAGCTAGGTAGGATCAAGATTAGTAGTATTATCGAAGCTATTCCTGCACCAGAGGTACGTATCACATTCATTTATCACTTAGCCCTCTTGTGGAAAAAATTTCTCAATATGTTTGATACCAAAAACTGTGAAAATAAATAAAGAAAGGAATTTTACACATAATTCCTTCACCTGATCCTAGCTCATAAACTTATGTGAAATTATATAAATATTTAGATACCATAGCATATTCTTGTCGATCTCCACGATAACACAAGAACATGACAGTCAGTGGGTTAGTCAACCAAATAAATAGTAAAATTTTTATGATGAAATATTTCGTACAAGTTTAGGTTTGCATATGTTGTAACTGCTCTATATTCCCATAACAAATCATTTAACTATTTTTGCAAATGTCAAATAATTAGAAAATTTCACATATTTCCAACTAAAACTTTATAAACTAATCCTCGCTTGCATTTCTGTTCATCTATAAATTCATCCTTCACTAACACTTCCGATATAACTCAAAATTCATCAATAATTCAATCAATAGCTAGAGATTTGAGATGGCTCCTCGAGCTCTTCTAGCAATCACCATTCTTGCTCTGGCAATGGCTCATGCCTTCGCTTTTGATCCTAGCCCTTTGCAGGACTTCTGCATTGCTGATAAGAACTCACCTGGTAAGATTTATTATTGAATATCTTTTTTATTTTTAATTTAAACTTATGTTATTGTCTCATTTATGCTACTATACAACAACAACAACAGCTAATTATTTCATCCCAAGTATTTGAGTTAGGCTATATTAACCAAAGAAGAATCATGCCGGATCAATCACATGGATGACCATTCGTCACTCGTTCCTATCTATCAATATGTCTTCACTTGATACTACCACATTCATATTTTTTCTATCATTTTTTTTTCGATCTTTCTTTCACTTTTTCAACTTGTAACGCGTTGACAAGCTCTTTCCATCGAACTTGTGCATATGTAAGTCTACACCGTATGTAATTTTTTCGAATCTTCTTTTCGATAGAGAGCTACACCTATCTTAGTACGGATATCACCATTTCTTACTTTCTGCACATGCACATCTCCATTAAGAATTATTCATTTTTGCTATTATGCAAAGCATTATACACTTTAGACACCTTATGATGATGTTCAATTCTATCCATGCATCAAAAACCAACATTATTCCATTATGATTTAGTTTATTTTTGTTGTCAAAATAGTTTCCTCTTTGATTTTCTAGCATCACTAACGCCTTCAACACTCTTGCTACCTCTAGTGTTCGTAAATGGCTTTGTCTGCAAGGATCCGAAGCTAGCCGTGCCTGAGGACTTCTTCATCTCCGGGCTCGACAGGCCGGGCAACACGGCCAACAGGGTCGGTTCCAACGTGACCCTGATCAACGCTGCAGCTCTGCCAGGCCTCAACACCCTCGGCATCTCCATAGCCAGAATCGACTACGCCCCCTACGGGCTCAACCCCCCTCACACTCACCCTCGTGCCACTGAGATCCTTGCAGTGCTCGAAGGCGAGCTCTACGTAGGGTTCGTCACCTCGAACCCCAACAAGTTGTTCGCCAAGACTCTCAAGAAGGGCGACGTGTTTGTCTTCCCCATAGGTCTCATTCACTTCCAGTTCAACATTGGCAAGTACCCTGCTCTTGCCATTGCAGGGCTCAGCAGCCAGAATCCTGGTGTGATCACCATAGCCAATGCAGTGTTCGGGTCGAACCCGAGGATTCCGAGTGATGTTCTGGAAAAGGCTTTCCAGGTTGATAAAAAGATCATTGAAGAGCTCATGGCTCAGTTCAACAATTAGAGCAAGCAGCAGAGGATGATTTCTGCAGAATAATTGCCCATAAAGTTCGATCTGTTGTGTGTGTGTGTGTTTCTTTTCCTGCTGCTTCAGTCAGTTAATAAATTCAGTATGTATCACTGTTGATTTGTATTACTCTTGAACACATCATATTGGAATCAAATCAAATCCAACCTATCTAGAATTTATATAATTTGGCAAGAATCTTGTCAGGAATTATTGCTGCAGTAGTTTTGAGACATTTCTCAAGGCTGCAGCCAAGATTTTTGGTGCATGGTAGGTACTGCTCTCAGTATTCAATCATTCTATGCTAATATAGTACAGATAAATAAATGACTATTTATATTTTAGCACCAAAATAAAATAAAAATTGACTGCTTACTATTAATTTACGAGAGATTTTAGTAATGAATTTTCACAATATATTTGATTGATACAGTTGCCTTAACACCAAGATTATAAATGAGCAAACTGTATAACAAGATATAAGGTCATAGCTACCATTAAGTAGACGAAGGAAGCCAAAGATGTAAGTTTACAAGGAAATAAATCGAAATACAAATTCAAAAGGAAATGGATTTATTTGGGAGATTGTTTTGGATTTGAAGGTGCAGCTTTGCTTTGATGAGAAATATTTTTATTTTTATTTCCTCAACAAATAATCAAGACTACCAAATATATTACTTCCGAACCCAAAACCAAAATCTCACAATATCCTCCCTCTCTCTTTATAAATATGATCACCCTTCAACACAATCCCAATATCAAAGTGCTCCAACGTTCAAATTTTCATCTCACATTCATATCATCATCTTCGCAATTTGGTAATCAAGAAAACAAACGAGATGGCTGCTCGTTTCCTCTTGCTTGCTTTCCTTGCCCTGACATTCTCGCTGGTGATTGCTTCTGATCCTAGCCCTCTTCAGGACTTCTGCGTCGCTGACAAGACGTCTACTGGTAAGTTCTGATGCTACAATTTCATGTACTGTGTAACTTAATATGCCCCTCTTCACGTCGGCTTCTGACTAATCTAGACGATGCTGCAGTGTTTGTGAATGGCCTTGCCTGCAAGGACCCAAAGCTAGTGAAACCTGAAGATTTCTACTTCTCCGGCCTAGACAAACCTGGCAACACCTCAAATAAGTTCAACTCTGCAGGAACTCCTGTTAACGTAGCTGAAATCCCTGGCCTCAACACCCTTGGCATCTCTATGATTCGCTTCGACCTCAATGGCAACGGGCTCATCCCACCTCACACCCACCCGCGAGCCACTGAGATCCTAACAGTACTGGAAGGCTCACTTTCAGTTGGCTTTGTATCGTCCATCCCCGATAGCAGACTCTTCACTAAAGTTCTAAACAAGGGAGACGTGTTTGTGTTTCCTCAGGGGCTCGTCCACTTCCAGTACAATTCTGGTAATCAGAGCACAGTGGCACTTGCAGCTCTAAGTAGCCAGAACCCTGGTGTCATCCTCACAGCTAATGCAGTGTTTGGATCGAACCCTCCCATTTCTGATGATGTTCTCACCAAGGCTTTTCAGGTGGATGAGAAGACGATAGAATGGCTCAAGGCTCCATTCGGGACAGGCAGCAACTAGAACCATCGACAACAGATGAAGAGGATGACTCCGATCAGAACTGTACATTGTACTTTGGAGTAACCTTTGGTTTACCACTTGTGTTGAAGAACTGAGTGTTCTTTGGTTTTATATTTGAAAAGCAATAAAAGGAGATTATTAGAATTGGTAGAATATTAGATGAGTTGTTCTATTATCTCTGTTTATGGGACACACGAAGGACATTTTGCTCGCCGTAACGAATCAAAAATAAAATAAAATAAGATACCGATTTACATAATATTGTCCAGATAAATTAGTGCAATAAGTTGGGCCTGGCCCCTCTGCCTCGGCCCAATGCCTTAAACACTGGTTACTCGATTCAGTTTCAACAGTACAAGGATGCAAATAGTATAGAAACTAAGTACACAGTGTACACCTCCCATAAATCAATAAACTAGTATAGAAGTCTACATGTCTATTGAATATATGGCAAAAGATTGCCTTATGGAGAAAAAGAAGACAACGGTTTGCTACGTCTACCCAATTTCCTTGATCTTCTACCTAATCTAGCCTCCTTTAGTTCCTAAAAGATCATTTTTGTGACTTTGTAATGCCACAATCTATATTAAAACATTTTTTTCAACCTTCAAGAGAGAAAGCATGATACAAGTAGGACTGCCTCTCTCTTAAAGGTAATTCTGGAACATAGACAAACTATTCAGGATAGTAACTAACATCATAGAAACTTCATCCTTTTGAACATGACAACCTGACCGTTTCAACCCATTTCCCTCAAAATTTCAAGTTGCATACATCATGTTTCACTCTATATAAACTCACAACAAGCCTCCGGTGGATGTCACTCAAAACTCAATTTCTCCTTGGAAACAATGGCTAATCGTATTCTTTTGCTTGCTCTCCTAGCTGTTACCTCCTCTCTGGCGCTTGCTTCTGATCCTAGTCCTCTGCAGGACTTCTGTATCGTGAAGCTAACTCTTAGCTTTGTTATGAGAGAAACGAGTGGGAAAATAGCAAATGACCAGAGAAATGGAGACACAAAGATTTACGTGGAAAACCCTTCTTGGATAAAAACCACGGACAAGACAGAAGAATTTTATTACTCAACAGAAGTAATAATTTACAAAGGGAGAGGAGATTGGGACAGTTTTAGTTGTGAGGGGGAGAGGCCATTTTATAGCCTCTCCTCCCTTAGCTCTTTAGTCCCACAATCGATGTGAGACTAAATACAATTAATCAACATTCTCCCACTTGAAGATTTAATTGAGTTTCTAATCTTCATACCATCCTTCCTGCCTTATCATCATGTTGCTTACGTCTCTGCTAGGCCACAAGAGGATCGACACCAAATGAACTTATCCGTGTTGACTCCTTTTGTCAAAAAATCTGCTAGGTTCTCTTTAGTATGTATTTTCTGTACATCCACTGTTCCTTCTTCCACTTTCTCACGAACAAAGTGATACTGAACTAGGATATACTTGGTTCTTGAATGAAATGCAGGATTCTTTACAAGATGCAAAGCGCTCTGACTGTCACAAAACAAAAAAATCTTCTCTTGTTTGTGCCCGAGCTCCTCCATCGCCAACTTCAACCATATCGCCTCTTTACTGGCTTGTGTAGCTGCTACATATTCTGCTTCTGTAGTTGAGGTTGCAACAACAGACTGCAATTTTGAAACCAAGCTTACAGCCCCACCTGCAAGAATGAACACATATCCAGTAGTGGATTTACTTTTGTCAAGATCACCTGCATAATCAGAGTCAGCATATCCACGAACAATTACATCTGATCCTCTATAACATAATGCAACATCTGAGGTTCCTTTAACATATCGTAGAATCCTCTTTACCATATTCCAATGCTCTTTACCAGGATTTGCCATGTATCGACTAACCACTCCCACTGCATGTGCAATGTCTGGTCTTGTACAGATCATAGCAAACATTAAACTACCCACTGCTGATGCATACGGTACTCGAGACATCTCCATCCTCTCTTCTTCATTGCTAGGACACATACTTGAGGATAACTTGAAATTAACAGGAAGAGGGGGTAGAAACTGACTTACAATCTTGCATATTGAATCTCCGAAAAATTTTCTTCAAATAATTTTCCTGAGTAAGCCAAATCTTCCTATTACTTTTGTCTCGGTGAATTTGCATCCCTAAAATCTTGTTTGCTGGTCCCAAGTCCTTTATCTCAAACTCCCTAACCAACTGAGCCTTTAATTCTTGAATCTGATCTTTGTTAGGGCCTGCAACTAACATGTCATCTACATACAATAGCAATATAACAAAGTCGTTATCATCAAACCTCTTGAAATATGCACAAGGGTCTGCATAGAGTCTATTGTATTCCAGGCTCATGATGAAAGAATCAAATTTCTTATACCAACATCTTGGCGTCTGCTTTAATTCGTATAGAGATTTGTTCAACCTGCAAACCAAGTTCTTCTTTTCTTTTCTTCAAAACCTTATGGTTGGAGCATATAAATTTCTTCTTCAAGATCACCATGAAGAAATACTGTCTTTACATCTAATTGCTCTAGATGTAAATCAGAGATAGCACATATAGCCAGAACTACTCGAACTGTAGAAAGTTTAACCACAGGAGAAAAGATATCATTAAAGTCAATACCTTCCTTCTGAGCGTAGCCTTTGACCACCAATCTTGCACGATAACGCTCCAGTTGATCATCACTGTTCCTTTTGATTTTGTATACCCATTTGTTGCCAATGGGTTTTCTTCCTGGTGGTAGTTGCACAAGATCCCAAGTCTCATTTTTATAAAGAGCTTCGATCTCCTCTTGCATTGCTGCCATCCACTGATATGCATCCGAACTGACCGTTGCTTCTTGAAAAGTTGATGGCTCTCCATCTTCAGTTAGAAGGCAATATGCAACATTGCTATCCACATCATAGTCAGAATGCCAAACTGGAGCTTTTCTTTCTCGGCTTGATCGTCTGATCTCTTGCACACCAGAATCAACAGGTTCTGGAATCTGGTTCTCTCCAACTGCTTCAGAGGAATTATCTTTCAACTGTATTACTGTAGTCTCTACTTTTGAAGTGCTATCATCTTGGATCTTGTTTTCTGTAAAGATGACATCTCTGCTGATGACAACTTTGTGGGTTGTGGGATCCCACAAACGATACCCCTTTACACCATCAGTATACCCTAAGAAAATACACTTTCTGGATTCTGGATCCAACTTAGTAGTTTCTTGGGAATTGTACATCACATATATAGAACTTCCAAAAACATGAAGATTAGAGTAATCGACTGGTTTACCTGTCCACATCTCCATCGGCGTTTTCAACTCAATTGCTGTTGATGGAGTCCAATTGATCACATAACAGGCGGTGTTGACTGCTTCAGCCCAGAAAGATTTTTCTAAGCATGCTGCTCTCAACATTGCTCTTGTACGCTCAAGCAACGTTCTATTCATCCGCTCTGCCACTCCATTCTGTTGAGGGGTGTACGCCGTCGTGAACTGTCTTTTGATACCTTCTTGCTTGCAGAATGTATCAAAATCATTACCAGTGTATTCTCCTCCATTATCCGACCTGAGACATTTGATCCTTTTACTAGTCTCAAGTTCCACCTGCGCCTTGAAAATCTTGAAGGTTGGAAGCACATCTGCCTTACTTATGATTGGATACAACCAACATCTCCTGGAATAGTCATCAATAAATATGACAAAATATTTTGTTCCTCCAAGAGACATACCTGGTGCCTGCCATACATCAGAGTGAATCAATTCTAGAATACGAAGGCTTCTAGAATTTGATGTGCTGAACTTTAGCCGGTGCTGCTTGCTTGTCACACATTGCTCACAGAATGGTAGAGAAACCTTCGTGAGACCCGGAAGTAGGTTTCTATCTGCAAGAATCTTCATTCCCTGCTCCGATATGTGGCAAAGTTTTTGATGCCACATCGTTGCAGTCTTCTGATCATCATTGTTTATGACAACTGATGCTTCTCCTTCCTGCAGAGTCTTTCCCTTGACTAAGTACAAGTTTGCAGCTAGCTTTTCTCCTTTCATGATCACAAGCGCGCCTTGCACAATTTTCATGATCCCCTTCTCACCTTCCATCTTGCACCCAAGGTCGTCAAGCTGTCCTAACGACAGCAAGTTCTTCTTTATTCCCTCCACATGTCGCACTTCTTCGATGGTGCGAACTGTCCCGTCAAATATCTTTAATTTGATGGATCATTTTTCAACAATCTTTAAGACATGATCATTACAGCTGTAAACCATTCCCCCAGAGACTGGTTCATAGTGATGGAACCATTCTTTGCGAGAAGTCATGTGAAATGTTGCTCCAGAATCGAACAACCATACATCCTGTAATCTTTTTCTGCCTTCATGTGATGTTGCTGCCTCACATACTAGGGCATTTCCATCATTTGAGCTGCTTGCCAAATTTCCTTGAGGACTGGAATTTTGTTTCAAATTCCAACAATCTCTTCTGTAGTGACCCTTCTTACCACAATTGTAGCATTTGACATTCTTCTTACTCCGTGATTTGGATCTACCGTGACTTTAACTCCCACTGGGGCCAGGCTCCATTGATCTTCCTCTCGTCATCGACAATGCTTCTGCTTGGTGTGAACTTGCTCGCCTTTCTTCTTTGTTTTTGCTCCGCTTCTCTTCATCTAGGACTACAGCTGCAATATCATCGAAGTCGAGGCGATTTTCAGCCAAGTTGCTTGTTTTGTTGATGATGAGTTGATCATATGAATCCGGTAGACTTTGGAGTAGAATTTCAGCACGTTCACCCATCTTTATATCATAACCCAAATTCTTAAGTTGTGAAAATAAAGTGTTGAGGGTGTTTATGTGCTTCGTCACTGCAGTGAATTCTGACATCCGAATGGTGTACAACTTCCTCTTAAGAAAAATTTTATTGTGGAGAGATTTTACCTCGTACAGTTTGATGAGATGATCCCAAATCTCCTTTGCTGTCTTCTTCTCTTGAATGGTGGACAATAAATCATCTCCTAATCCGAGATGGACATCTGAAATAGCCTAAGCATCAATCTCCAACCATTTCTCGTCTGAGATATTCTCTGGCCTTTCACCGATGGCAGGAAGACACTTATCTTTTACCAAGATAGCCCTCATCTTTATCTTCCAGAGACCAAAATTGCCTCCGGTGAATTTTTTAATCTCAAATTTGTGTGTCATTGCTATATCCCAACTCCAACACAACTCCCACTATTCAAAAACAAGTGGACGAAAGTGGGCCGTACAAGAACACTATTTCACGAAAGTGGGCCCCACAAGAATACTATTCACGAAGGTGGGCCCCACAAGAATACTATTCACGAAAAATGGGCCTCACAAGAACAAGTGGGAGAACAGGCGGAAGAAAGTGGGCCCCACAAGAACAAGAATAAGTGGGTGGACCCCGCAAGTGTACCGAGTAGGTTCCACAAAGAAGCAAATACTTATTTTCTGATGTGGAGGGTGACAACCACTAATGTGGAGGATCCACTTACAGTCACAGAGTATACGATAAGTACCACAACCTTATTGACCTTACTCACACAAGAACAAGTGGGTGGACCCCTCAAGTATACCGAGTAGGTCCCACAAAGAAGCAAATACTTATTTTCTGATGTGGAAGGTGGCAACCACAAATGTGGAGGATCCACTTACAGCCACAGAGCATACTATAAGTACCACAACCTTGCTGACCTTGCTCTGATACCACTGTTATGAGAGAAACGAGTGGGAAAATAGCAAATGACCAGAGAAATGGAGACACAAAAATTTACGTAGAAAACCCCTTCTTGGGTAAAAACCACGGACAAGACAGAAGAATTTTATTACTCAACAGAAGTAATAATTTACAAAGGAAGAGGAGATTGGGACAGTTTTAGTTGTGAGGGGGAGAGGCCATTTTATAGCCTCTCCTCCCTTAGCTCTTTAGTCCCACAATCGATGTGGGACTAAACACAATTAATCAACAAGCTTTGCATTTTGAGACTGTTAGCCTCGCGTTTACTGGTTGAAGGAAGATTATCAGAATTTATAATCAGTTTTAAATTGGATTTGAGATGATCTACTATCAAATCAAATTAGGATACAAAAACCTTGAGATTCAAATCATGATCAAAATTTTGATTAGAATTCTTGATGGATACAAAGATCTTCCATCTCTATCTCTAAGTAAACCCCCATAACTAACTGAGGACTATAAATAGCCTTCATGAGAGAACTATTAGAGGATCTTTGACAGAAGAAGCTACGTGCGAAAGCCTTGAAGCATCCCGACCAGCTGAGAAAGCTAGGGTCAGCTGTTCCTCCTTCCTCAACAGTAATCTTCACGTCGGATCATCAACAGGATCTACGAGCTTGATCCCATTGCTACATCAAGAACCCACATCTTCTTTAAAAGAGAAAGACGTAATATAAGTCATCTCGTTTATTTTCGTTTGATTCTTTCATTGTAATCTTTGAAAATTATTGTAATATATGGCAATGGAAGATACTAAGAATTTTGTGGAAAACAAACTGGTGAGCATAGTGGGAGAAATCTCCTTCACTAAGGAGGAGATCGTGGCGCACTATGACGTGAAGAAGATCAGACAGGTCGTTGATATGCTCGTCATCAAGATCGACTAGCAAAAGCAAGAGGATTATCAGTCCTCAGGGTCGGTTAATCCGATTGTGACGTGGCGCTATCGCCGTGTAATCACTAAAACCCATGAATCGGGTAGTAGGGAGCTCTCTGTGATCGAGAGTCCTTTAAGCCAACGGCTGCAGAGCTGTCATATGAACAAAATCCCTCAAGGGAAGGTGCTGTTCTTCCTGCAAAAAAATAACAAAAAGCCGGCTTCACAAGAACTCGGGTCCGCAACCGAAATCATCGAGCAAGATGATGAGTGCTCAAGACCCATGTAAAAGGCGAGGCTGAGGTAAAATACGAGGTTATGGGGGTACCTTGCATTTGTAACAAAACTGAAGAACTTGCTAGCATAAAACGTGAAGCTATCAAAAATTACGGAGATAAGCCAGCGTGCATAGAAAGCTCTTCACCCAAGGCTAAATCCGTCTATGAATATGAATTTGGACAGAAACATGAAGCTAGCAAAACTATCAAAACTAGCGTAAAATGTGAACTTAAGCCAACGAGCGCAGGTGCTCCCCCACACAAGACTAAGCCATCACTTGAAGTTAAATTTCTTCAGAAACACCAAGCCAGCGTAAAATGTAAGGCTGACCTAAACGCGAAGTTGCATTTCAGTCTTGTGTAAAAACTTTAAAATGCGAAGCTAACTGCCAGTTCTGCGTAAAATGACCAAAATACAAAGCACAGGCCAACAAACAAGGTGTTGTACACCCGACAGACCAGCAGTTCAATACTATCATTCCTGAAGAATTTCAGAATGCTTCCAGACTTCTCCAATAGCCAAAAGAGCCCCATGCCCAGACTACGACTAAAAGCTCCACTTCTATTAAGACCCCTGATCTTAAGGAGTACTTAAAATAAATAAAAGAAATGCAACTCAATCGCACACAATATGCCATTGCGAGCATTTAATTTTAGCAGTACAAAATAGTTGTTGTATACCCAAAGACTATATGTGTTTAGTCGAATAACTAAACCAGAGTAAGGCATTTCGAAAAGGAGGAGACGCGGTCTGAAACATAAAATTAGTAAGGGAAAAGAATTATGGGCTGTAGCATCAAATATGTGAGCAAAGGTAAGAAGACTTCAGAAAAAGAACAAGGATCAACACTCGGCTCAGAACCGGCATCACTACTCCTGGGAGTACTCGCAAGGAGTTTCGAAGATGATGACAGCGACCATTTAGCTATAACATCGCCACGATCATGCACTTCCTTCTGACAAAAGCAGATGACGTCACACATGGTCGACAGGTCTGATGAAATAGATCAAAGGATAGAGGCACAAGAGCGTTTAATTCAGGAACAACAGAAAACTATCGACGAACTCAAAATAATGCTCATGAAAGTGGTCGAGAATACTCAGAAAATGGCAGAGGGCAAGGCCAGAGCCTCTTCTTCAGAACAACCTAAAGTGAAAGAGGACAAAGGAAAACAGGTTAAAGAAAGCAAAGAAGAGAGAGCTTATTCTGAGGATGAAGATCATTCCAAATTTATTTTTGTTGATTATCATGCAGAAAAGATGGAAAAGCTCCAGAGTGTGCTAGAAGTATTAATGTACAAGAAAGATCTGAAGGAAGCAGGGGTTTGTAGACTCTACCCAATGGGGTAGGATTCCGCTCTTTTTTCTTAGAAGCATAAACCTCTTAAGTTGGAGTCATACGATAAGAAAGGACCCCCAAGCCAACAACTGAATCACTTCTTGTCATAAGCCAATTATTTGGTGCAAAATGACCCTATAATGACCAAGATATTTGTTAGTACCCTGCGAGGGGCTGCTTTTACATGGTTTATATAGTTTTCCCCGGGACCATCAAGACCTGGTATGACGTGGAAAAACAATTCTTGGCACGTTTATTCCAGAATGATACTGAGATATCAGTCCATTCCCTCCTTGCAATGAAACAAGGAGAATAAGAGACAATCAAGAGCTTCATAGAACGCTTCCGGGAGAAATCCGTGCAATGCCGACGTGGCATGACCGAAGAAACCTTGGAAGAAACCTGTAAACATAATTTCAAGAGTAGCATGCTAATAAAAAAGGGAGCAGTAGAATCTAAGACTTAGAAAGACCTGTTAACAGAAGGAGAACAGACATAATAAATAACTTACTGGATAGAAGAACATTACACTACGAGAGGTTCTACTACCAACATGCCATATCCACATAATCATAAAAATAAAGGAAAGGCTATGATGGCAGCAGACACAAATCTAAGCCCGAAATTGCAAAATCAAAGAGGCGCAAGTCCCAGTAGGCCCCGGCCCAACAAAGCATACTTGTTCGTAGCAAAATTTTGCTTTCCTTCCATTGAATACAACTTAGATTACAACAAAAGTGAACATGAAAAGAACAAACGAGAGGATTTATAAATTATCGCTCTCTTTTACAAAATATAGTGGGTTCTCGCAGCGATGAGATCTATCAAATAGCTCATTTTGACGATCTGACAACGATGATCTTCTTGCTTGAAGATGACGGCCGTCTCTTCTTGATCTTCTCTGATCTTATTTCGTTCAAAACTCTCACGCGTAACTTGAACTTCTTTTTTGTCCAAAAAGAAAGGTCCCTAGGACTTCTTCAAAGGGGTATTTATAGCCTTGGGCCAATATAAGAGTTTCTATCTAAATAGAATTTGTTTTCATCAAAAATTCCAATCAAATATCTTAGTTTTGATTTAAATCTCTTGATTTAGAGTTCTGATTAGACTCAATTTGGGTATTTAGATAAGCCCAAATCTCAAGCATAATCAATTTGTGATTCTAGTTATCTGCTCACGTGGAGCTAATCGTGTCAAAAAGCGGAGCTATCAATTAGCTTCGCGTTTTGTTCAACGCGGGGCTAAGAATAGCCAAACGCAGAGCTACAAAGTTAGCTCCACGTCCTGTTGTGGAAAATCTCGTTTATTTAGAAATTTTTACTGCCAATAGAGCCCCCTCCAAAGTTTTCAAAATGGTTTAGAATTTAACAAATTTTGAAATACTTTGGACCTTCAAACTGGAACGCAGAGTTAAAATATCAAGTTATTTTCGCATTTTGTTCATTTGCGCGGGGCCAATAGCCTCGTATTTTAGTA
This sequence comes from Dracaena cambodiana, assembly GCA_036321105.1. Lineage (NCBI taxonomy): Eukaryota > Viridiplantae > Streptophyta > Magnoliopsida > Asparagales > Asparagaceae > Dracaena > Dracaena cambodiana. Next base: position 37,777,060 of record JAYEPQ010000016.1, on the reverse strand, counting down.
AGTAACTGCTCAGTAATTGCTCCGATTCTCGTGCCAAGGGCGAGTTTCTTTATATAAATAGAGTCTTCTCTTCTTCTTCCTCACTTCATTTGAAGAACTCAAGAACTCAGAGCTTAGGCGACCGGCGATCTTTGCAACCTGAGCAATTTTTCATCGTTTTCTCCAAGTTTTCGTCGATTTCTTCAAGACCCATGGCACCCAAGAAGACTTCCTCATCACGCGCCACTTCTCCATCGGCGACCGGCGCTAGCAGCAGCGGCAGCGGTCACAGTGGTGACGCAGTTTTCGCCGCGCCTATCAGAGGTAAAATCTTGACTTTTGGACCCTTTAGAGTGATTTTGGGGTGATTTGGCTTGGTTTTAACCTACCAATCACTTCTTTCCCAGCGAGATCGCTGTTTTCCGGCCGTACGGCCTGGAGAAGAAGAAAGGCCTCTGGTCTTTTTCAATGCGAAGCTATCGCGTTATCTTCGCATTTTGGAAATGCGGGGTTATTTCAGCTAGCTGTCGCATTTCAACGCGAGGCTATGAACTTTAGCTTCACATTTGTAAACGCGAGGCTATTAGCTTCGCGTTTTACATATCAACGCGAAGTTACCTTTTTAGCTTCGTGCGGAGTTATTTTTAGCTCCGCGTTTCTATACTTAGAAGATTTTCTGAATTTGTAAAAATCTTTTCTAACTCTTGATTCTTTTGCAGTGGGGTATTCGGTGGATGCTCTCCCTCATAGATACTATTTCGGATTTGCTGGGGGAGCGGATCTGACGGCCCATTTTCGCTTCACTACTGATCTCCCGACTTACAAGCCAGGTTTGAGAGAACGCAGGGAGAAGTTGATCAGGTACCACCCTGCTACCGCAAGGGAGATCATTACTGATGCGGCCTTCGAGGCCACCAACCGAGAAGTGTTGGAGAAGCCCGCATTTCTCTTTGGAGATATAATGGGGCACTCAGACCAGATCCTCTTTGGAGAGGAGTGCATGTGGCTCTACCAATCTGGCGACTTGCTGATGTTTCTACCCAGTATGGAGCGTAGCTATTCCTTAGTCTATCTTCAAAGGCTAGCCATGCGCCGTGAGTTGGAGTGGGAGCTAAGCCAGGAGTATGACTGCGTTCCTACGGGCAAGTTGGGCGCACATGGGGCTTACCAAGATGGTCCCACGAGATGCATCACCGGGTTGCTTCCAGATAGAATCACCAAGGAGCACCCAGTAGGGGAAGTTTCAACTCGCGCACGAACTATTCTAAGTGAGTTCATGGCGCAAGGAGGCCAATACCCAGCCAACGACTTCAGGATGCCTGGCGGGGTTTATTCTTCCAGCAACATGTGGTGGGCCCGCCTCGTCCAATACATGATAGATTCCCATGAACCAGTTCTGAGGGAGATTGGCTTATACAGAGCCATCAGAAATGTTCAATTTGGGATTCCCCAGAGCTCCTACCACTTTTTCAGTCTCCTGGAGATGTACAACCCCGATACTGGCACTTTCTTTACACCAGTGGGTGAGCTGGGACTTGCTCTCCATGAGATATTTGAAGAGTTTGAGTTGTCAACAGGCGAAGTCCCTTACGAAGAGTACATCCCTTCTACCAAGGAGCTGAATATGCTGAAGGCGAAGGATGAGCGCATCTACGCCACTTATTGGGAAATGATGTACCATTACCGCATCTGTGCCGACATGGTAGGTGTGCGTAATCAGGATATCGGTCACAAGAAGTGGGCCGATTACCTTTTTGCAAAGCTGAACTCTAAAGAGAGTTCAGCAAGTGTTCACGGCCACACTCCTGTTGATGTCAAGGAGATTGATCGCCGTATTGCCAAGACCATATTCTATACCGCTGAATCAAATGAAGGTGGATTCAACCCTGGCACCGTCTTAAAAAACTTTCACTACCAGGCTCAGTTCCCAGTGTCCAATAGAGGCCTTATTACTGGGTTTCTGATGCTATGGTTAAAAAGATGTGTCGTGCCGTCACTGCCAAAAGAGGCAATTGCAATGAACGTGGTGTATCCAGTAGTTCTACTTGCATATGGCCGACCCTTCGGGCTTCTCCTTGCCATGGTGAGCAACCTGCAGAGTGGACTATGAGCACTCTGTAATGGCTTCATTCCTGCCGACAACGGGAAGGGGAAAGGAAAATGCAAGTCGAAAGAGACTGCCAAGGCAAAGACTCCGAACCCTAGGGTGAAGATGCTTTATACTTATTTGATGGCGTGGCTTGTCATGCACTGCTCCTCTTTGATGAGTGCGGCTGAACACCCCCAGCTGACAAGCCATTCCTTGTGGAGCTATACGAACGCTCCTCATGGAAGAGTCACTACATATCTCAAATCCGGAAGACACTCCGCCATCACCAAAATTATGAAATCTTCCGGTGCTTCCCCGACTTTTCCGGTGGAGAATACGGGTCAAAATTCAAGGATATCTCGGGAGCAGATAATTTTACCATCTTATCCTCAGGAGCATTCTGGTGGCTCATTAATATCCGACCCGGGCACTTGGTGTATCGTCAAGACACCATGTGTTATATCGAACCATACACCCCGAGCCGCTTCGCTCATCAGTTTGGGTACTCTCAACTCTATGTGGGTAATCCAAACAAGAAGCTGGCCTATGAGGGAAATTTTTATGAGGGCGCCCGCGGCTGGTTCCACTTTGTAGCTAGTGGAACCGGGGCTGAATTTGTCTTACCTCAGAAGTCGCCAGAACTGAGCATGACCCTTAGCTTCTGCACGTGGTACAGTGTCGCCAACACTGACGTGCCCAGCTTCTTCATCAACCGGAGTTGTTGCAAGGAGATAGAGGCCTTTTACTCTATCCGCAAGGGGGCCAAAAGAGTAAGGGTAAAGGAAATAGACGAATTCCTTGGCACGACGGCCGATCCATCAGATGTTGGTGACTCTGATGGAGATGACGATGATGGTGATGATGATGATACTGATGTTGGAGGTGCTCCCCAACACGTAGTTACTCGTTTCCGGAGTCCGACCGTCAAACGCCGCTGACCCCCGAGAGAAGGGCAAGCCAAGAAGAAGAAGAAGTTGGTCCCGGGGACCCGAGTAGTCCCTCAAGAGGCAGCTATCCAGTTTGCCACGGACCTGCTGGCCTCAACTCTGCCATCTGAGCCGGCAGAGGAGAGTATGCCCGGTGAAGCTCCCAACGCTCATGATGCTCCTGATGCTGCGGTTCGCCTGCCGACTCAAGAATCGGCTGAGTACATTACGACGCAATCTTTAGGCGGCGAGACGGGTGTACTCTTAGAGACGACGATGGTTCCTCCTTCCAGTCCAACCACAGGACTTGTTTCCCCTGGTATGGTTCTTTTAGATTTTATATTCTATATTCTGTTACTTTTTCTATATTATATGTAACACTCCTTGTTTGCTTTTTGAGATGTAGGTAGTCAACTCCATTCTCCCATGCATTCAACTACCAGGGTGGAGTCCGAAGAGCTGAGCGACTACTCTGGCACTACCGGCTCTGTGGGTGGTCTTGGTAGTTCGGCGGAGGAGTTTGGTATGGACTATTTCATGCCAGCTCCTCTCTCTGTTCCTACTTCAGCTCCTTCGATTGACGAACTCGGGAGTGATGATAGGACAGAGGTCGTCGCGGCCACAACAAGAGAGGTCTCTAAGCCTGCCATCTCCAACACCAACGGTCTGCTATGGGGAAACTTTTCCAGTTGTCGTTGGTATGCCCTCTGCTCCTCAGCCAGCGGTATTGACGCCCTCTACTATTGTGGCTGTTGAGACACCGGTGACTCCTCCCGCTCCAGCTCATCTGCCAACATGGGATGAAGAGAATTTGAAGTTCTCGTTCGAAGCCTCTTCTGCCACAGGAGGAGCTTTGGGTGAAGACACTCCATCATCTACCCCTGCTGGTAGCGCTGCTCGAATGACTTGTACCAGCGATAATTCACCTAGGGTTCCCAGTTCTGCCAAGTCTTTGCTGGCTCTACTGGCCCCTTATGTCATGAATCTGGTCCAGAGACGGGCTTCCTCCTCTTTGACTCTTGCAGAAGCTACTCCTCCCCCGGCTACATCCTCCTTAATGCTGCCCGTGCTAAACACAGACACTGTGGACCCTCTTGAAGAGTTCTTCAACCACAGTGTTAATGATTTCATGCGACTGTTAAGGAGATGTATTGGGATGATCCTGGATGGAAGAGATTTTCTCAATCTTGGACGCCCAATGTTGTCCAGTTATTTGGACAACATTGAAAGGATCAGAGGACGTGACTGAGCAGCTCCTTATCGGGCCCGCTTAGAAGCTTTAGAAGAGCAGGTGAACACACTAAACACAGTTCGCCAAGCGGATGTGGAAGCGATTACCGAGATCGAACTAGTGCGGCTACGAGCAGAGCTAACAGCTCGTCAAGAGGAGCTGAGGCGACATGAAGAAGGATGGTCACAGGAGTTAGCGGAGCTACAAGCAAGCCAGGAGTCAGTTCTTAGGGGGCTGGAGATGGTGGATTTTGAGATCGAGGGGAGCCAACGGCCATTCTAAGAGCCCAGGAGACTATCGCTAAAGCTCGGGCTATTTTAGAAGCCAGCGAGTCTCGGCTCGGGGAGTCCGTCAGGAGGCAGGAGGACTTGATTCTTCAATAAGGACAACTCGAGCAGGAGGGCATAATAAGGAGCCGTACTATTGAAAAGTCTCGTCAGCGGTTGACTCAGCAACTTGCAATAAATGACGATGATATATGCCAGCAAGCCCAACACTCCGTGGAGGAGACTCGTCGACGAGTTATTGATGAGACGACGAATAAGTTGAGGATTTTGGGAAAGCCATAACTCCCTCTAATTTATTTATTCTTTATTCTTTGTAATAAAAAGAACTCAACAATTATTTGAATTCTTTTATTTATTTCATTCTTTTGTAACTTTATTCTTTTGATTATGAATAAAAATAATTCTTTTGATTCTTTTATTTGTTGGCTATAAACTTTCCTTGCACAACAAATAACTTGTCATAAAATTTGTTTAAACAATTCAAGGCTCATCTGCGTAACTTAGATCGTTAAACCAGTTCATAATTATTGACCACGGTAAAGCTCTTTAAGAGAGCGAACTGATAGTTTGGTGAGAGCGTTTAATTGTCTTCACTGGGATGATCGGATCAGGATCATTGACTTAGACATAGGCGTCTAATTGCACATGTCTTAGTTTAATAAAGGAGTTCAAGTGCTCATATGCGTAACTTGAACAAGTGGATGGTTATACTTCTAGGGATATGAACTAGATGTGATAGTAAATAATATCCTCTTTTTTTTTATTTTTTTATGCAAAATACTTTTTGAAAAATTTGCCGTTGATTGGCATCATCATTCTATCGCCATTCTGGTTCATTAAGCAATAAGCTCTACTAGAGTATACCGTCTTCACGATAAATGGTCCTTCCCACTTGGGTTCAAATTTACCCTTAGTCTTGTGGATTAGAATTATTGGCCTTTTAATAGCTAGAACCAAGTCTCCTTACTTAAAGGTCCTTGGTTTAATGTTCTTATTGAACGTTTGCGAGACTTGGGCTTGATACAACTCAATTTGTTGTTGAGCCCGGAGGCGTTTTTCATCCAACGCTTCTAGTTCTCGCAATCTTTGTTGATGGAGTTCTTCTGTTGTCATCTTAGTGGCTAGGGCCACTGTTAATGATGGTATCTGGACTTCAAGAGGCAGGACGACCTCACTTCCATAGACCAAGGAGAACGGGGTAGCTTTTGTTGGGGTGTGAACGGTAGTGCGATAAACCCACAATCGCTCTCCTCACTTTTCATCCCAGTCTCGTTTGTTGGAGGTGACGAACTGCCTAAGAAGTTTAATAATTGTCTTGTTAAAGGCTTCGGCCAATTCGTTTGCCGCAGGGTTATATGGCGTTGAAGCAATATTTTTGATCCTGAACTTATCACAGAATCTTGAGAACCCCTGGCTGATGAATTATGGTCCGTTGTCATGGATGATTCTTCGGGGGACGCTAAAACAGTAAATGATATGATATTTAATGAATTTGATAACATCTGCTGTCTTTATCTCATTCATGGGTACGGTTTCGGCCCATCTTGAAAAATAATCGGTTATTGCGAGTATAAACCGATGTCCCTTGGATAACGGGGGAGTTATTGGCCCTACAATATCCATTCCCCATGCTTCAAATGGCCAGCTAGCAACGGTACTGTGCAAGTATTCTGGGCGTTGATGAATAAAATTAGCATGTACCTGATATGCATGACATCGTTTAGCGTATACCATTGCATCGGTAATTATCTTCGGCTAGTAGTATCCTAGCCTTCTTATGCAGTCCCCGAGTTTTGGATCGGGCTGATGAGCTTCACACACTCCATCATGCGTTTCTCTTAGCACTTCATCGGCTTCTGCTTTTGATATGCAGCATAGCAGGAGACCATCACTTGACTTCCTGTATAAAGTTTGAAGCGTATGATCATAGTAAAATCCTTGGGTCTTCCTCTTTATCGAGGCGGCTTCCTTTGGATCCTCTGGCAGCATCCCATATAAGTCATAATCAACAAACGGAAATCGCCAATCACGGGGGTCCAGAGTTAAGTCTGTCTGGCACACTTCCCTGGTTTGGAAGACAGCATCCGGATGGAGAAGTTCTCTGTTGCCAATAGTAATACTTTTAGCTACACCCGGCGGGATTGCCAATATTGCAGCTAGTGCGGTAAGGGCATCCGCATAGACGTTCTCGTTCCGAGATATATGATAGATATAAAATTATTCAAAATATCCTGCTAGCTCAATGGCTAGTTGATGGTAAGGGATGAGGGCTTCATGTCTGACTTCATACTCACCGGTCATCTTGTTGACGATGAGCTTAGAGTCTCTATATGCCTCTAGATAGTTCACCCCCAGCTGCAGAGCCATTTTTAAGCCAATAATGAGTGCGTTGTATTCCGCCATATTGTTTGTACATGGCTCTGTTAATGCATAACCATTAGGCAGTATGTGTTTATGTGGGGAGATCAGTACAACCCCCACTCCGGCAGCTGACCGTCTGGCAGCACCATCAAAGAACATCTGCCATGGTTGTTCTTTGCTAATTGTGTTAACCTCTGACGTCTGTTTAGAGTTGGACCAAATTGGATGGTCCACTAGGAAATTAGCGATCGCTTGTCCCTTCATAGCTTTTTGAGGAATGAAGTGTATATCATATGGCTATAGCAATAATGCCCATTTCGCCAATCGGCCATTTAAAGACCTGGGTTTGGTCATTAGGATTTTCAAAGGATTAACCCGTGAAATGACATGAATTGTTTGCCCTAAAAGATAGTGTCGCATCTTCTGAACGGCGAACACTAGGGCGAAACATTCTTTTTCAATCAGAGTATGCCGATGTTCGGCCCCGATCATTGTCCGGCTTAAGTAATAAAGGGCATGTTCATGGCCGTGCTCATTATACTGAGCAAGTAATGCTCCTAACGCATTATCCATGACCCTTACATATATGAGAAATGGTCGTCCAGGGACAGGTGCCATGAGAACGGGAGGTTTGGTAAGGTATTCTTTAAGATCGTCAAATGCCTGTTGACATGCCTCATTCCATACAAAGGAAACCCCCTTTTTCATGAGTCTGGAAAATGGCTGGCATCGTCCTGATAGGTTGGAGATAAAGCGCCGGATATAGACTAGTTTTCCTTGTAACCCCCTTAATTCTTTAAGATTGCGGGGAGGTGGCATCTCGTTGCTCGCTTTTACCTTTTCAGGATCAAGGAAAGGTAACTATGAACCCAAGGAATTTCCCGCTGGACACCCCCATGAAGGACTTGGCAGAGTTCATCTTCAAGTGATGTTTTTGCATAAGATTAAAGACTGTTTTTAGATCTTGAAGATGATCTTCTTTGTTTTTACTCTTAACAGCCAAATCATCGACGTAACATTCCATGATTTTGCGCAGATGTTCTTTGAATATTATGCTCATTGCACGTTGATAGGTGGCACCAGCGTTTGTCAGTCCAAAAGGCATTACTGTATAATAGTACACCCCCAGCGGTGTTCTGAAAGCCGTATATTTTTCATCGTTCGGGTGCATCTTTATCTGATTATAGCCTGAGAAGCCATCCATAAAGGACATCCTCTCGTAACCGCAGGTGTTATCAATCATTACATCGGTAATCAAGAGTGGGAATTCATCTAGGGCATGCAGCATTTAGATCCCAAAAATAGATGCATATCCGGATTTTGTCATTCTTCTTATGAACCGACACTATATTAGCCACCTAATCAGGATGTTGCTCTTCACGGATAAATTCCGATTTTATAAGCTTATTAACCTCAGCGACTATCACCTCTATCAATTCTGGTCGAAATTGCTTTTGCTGTTGTTGACTGGTTTGGCGTCTTTTTTAATATTTAACCGTTGCGTGGCAATCTGAGGATCAAGACCGGACATATCTTCATAGTTCTATGCGAACACATCTATGTATTCCCTGATAAGAGGTATAAGTTTCTTCTTTTCTAAGGGAGTTAGTGTGTCGCTTATGAAAATGGGTTTCGGGTTCTCTTCCGTCCCCATGTTAACTTGTACTAGCTTATCTTCAGTAGGCGGGTCACGCTGCTCAAAGCGGATATCCCAGAGAGTGTCCACGTGTTTTGCCCAGGAATCATCTTGCACATCAATTGGTTCCTCGTCGTTTTCTGGTGCGGCTGAAACCATATTTGCTGTTAAAGATTAAAACCAGGCGCCAGTACTTAAATTCGAATCATGGTCAAACGGGTGTAAATTCTCGTTGGCTGAAAAGCTTTCTTCGTATTTGTATGGTGATGAGGAAGGAGTGGATACATAGCCTAAACCTCTTCTAGTTTTCTGATAATAGTCTGGGCTTTTCCCTCTTGGTCTAAACGAGGGTATGAGATTTCGTCGCCCTTTTCTAAAGTTCAATCCCGGTTTTTGGGTAAAATTATAACCCATCTTTCCATCATTCGTCGGGATTTCTGTTTATATAGGTGAAATTGAGGTGATGTTTGTCCATCACTTTCACTACTTTGTCTTTGGTTAGGCGACGCGATCACTTTTCCAAACACTATGGGTTTTTGCGACTCCTGTCGCGGAGGTACTTCAAAGAAATGATCTCATCCTTTAGTTATGCTCGATCGAGAGAGGAGGGATGACCTGAGTGGCAAATGGTATGCTGCCAGAACTTCAAGTTTGGACAGGCCATCCGTTCCGGTGGAAGTGCAATAAGGTTCAGATTCTGTAGCTACAGCAGGCTCGTAGACTAATTTTATATTTTCATTAATAATCCACTCATCCTCTGCTACATTGGCTACATTACTATCTAAATTCACTTTAAAATCTATGTGAGGGTTTATCTCATAGTCACCCCCATCATCCTCTTCGGGAGGTTCGTACTCAGTATCCGCCTCGTTGCCGCTTTCATCGGGTTCTTAAGGCCTTTTGCAGTTATTGTTGGAGACTTCGTGGGCTGGCTTGTAGAGCATGACATCCGTGAAGTAGTTTTCTAGTCCTTTGAATGGCTGCATATCTGCAACTAGTGTCCGGATTTCCCCTTGATCATCGCAATATTTCATGCATTGGTGGAGAGTCAATGGGACTATCATATAGGCGTGTATCCATGGTCGCTCGAGTAAAATATTATAGGACGTGTCTGTGTCTATAACATAGCATGTAACCTCCATTCTCAGATCTTCGATTTGACATCGAAGTCGGATTTTCCTGAGGGGACAGCTATCATTAGCGTTAAACCCGTATATCGTAGTATTTGTCGATGTCAGACGATGGGGAGAAATCCCCAATAGTTGCATCAGTCTTCTGGGAATGACGCTTAATACAGAGCCCTGATTGATTTGAATGCGGTCCACCTTTGTGGATCCAACATATCCGGTAAAATATAAAGGCCTATTATGCTTTATATTCCTCACCTGCATATCCTCTGGGGAGAAAGAAATCTACGGGACCCGCCTCCTCACTCGATGACAGTGGGGCAAGAGTCCTGTTCTTCGTCGGCCGGCTCGACAATCTCAGCTAGGAATGACTCAGAGTCTGCCAAGGCCTCTCTTAATGCTTCACGAGTTGACTTCGATAATCGGAGCAACTCGTAAAGCGTGACTCGAACTGGGATATTTACCAGTTGAGCTATTATATCAAACTTAAATACAGCCTCCTTGACCTCTTCGTCTCTTGCAGGATTTTTCTAGAAATGAAGCCCCTTTTGTTTCGCAGGCTTTGCGGGTTCTCCGTATATATTTTTCGGGTCTACTCTGGTGTAGTCTTTGACGTACGGTTTACCGGATCGAATGCCGGAAGGGCCATAACCATTTTGATGAGTGGCCATAGCTTCAAGCTCTTCTTCAGAATCTATGAAGGCTTCTGAGATTATATATTCTTCTTTTATTTTTGCGGAAATAGTATTACTAGTCCGTTTCCTCCTCTGGCTATTTAAGGTGGTCCATTGTTCAACTTGTAATAGATCAGGGTGGACCCATATGACTTCTCCTCTTTATATAGCCACAGGGACAAGTCCTTTCTGTGCTTTTTCATGCGGGTCATGATTTTTCATGACCAATTTTCCCTCCGGTATTGGGGTCACCCCTGCAAGGAACTCATGAGTTCCTCCACTATGATTGCCATATTGGCAGTGACTTTCTTTTGTTCCTCTTTTAGCGTCAAGACTCCAGCTTCTATCAATATTTGGATCCTATTTTCAGAGGGTAACAGTCCTTGGTAGGGTATCCAACATTCCTGTGATAAAGATAATAGTTGGGGTCGTTGGTTTTACAGGATCCTCCGGTTTCTTATTTTTCGAAAGTTTCAACATTCCCTTTCTAAGGAGCAGATGAAAAAGTGTAGGCGTCTGCTCTGCCTTGAAAGTATAGATCCTTTCTTGCTGGGGCCTATTCTGTCTCGTGCCCTTTTGATTTTGGGGCTTCGGGCTTGGAGAGTTCATCTTTTGTGGAGCGGCTTCTGACGCCATTGCCGCTCTCCCCTTGTTCTTGCGGTTGTTTTGTGTGTGGGGTCTATTGTTCCCAAGATTCCTAGTTCCACGAGATTCTTTGACTTGGCGGATTAAGTTTTCAGCTTGCTCTTCTTGTTTGAGCAAATCCTTCCAAGTCTTAGACTCTACGGCTGCCATTTTTAAGAGCACGTTGGTCTTGAGATTATGCCGGCATGTTTCCACCAGAGTTTCCTAAACCATTTCATGTTTGCAATGCACGGACATCTCCCGAAATCTTTCTATAAAATCCTTTACCGTTTCTTGTTCTCCTTGCTTTGTTGCAAGGAGGGAATGAACCGATATTTCGGTATCATCCTCGAAGAAACATGCAAGAATTATTTTTCAACGTCAAACCAGGTATTGATAGTACCTGGGAGCAACTGCATAAACCATGTGAAGGCAGGTCCTCGCAAGGTTCTTGCAAATACCTTGGTCATTACTGGGTCATTGCCTATCAAATGTTCTGCTTGGGATAAGAAATAGTAGATATGCTGACTGGGAGATCCTTTCCCGTCGAATGGCTCCAATTTGAGCGGTTTGTATTTTTCACGGTACGGTGCTAGATCCCATTCAGACGGGTATAGTCTCGAGACCCCCGATTCCTTTAACTCCTTGTGCATCAATGCCTCTAGTTGGCTTTGTAACTTCTCAATTTTCTCTTCATGAGGGTCATGAAAAGAATACTTATCATCATCCTCATGTGTCGAGTGAGCATTTTCTTCTTTATTTTCTTCATTCATTTTGTTGAACGGGATTTCCTTTTCTTTCTTGGCTTTATCTTCGACAATCTTTTGAGTATTTTCGACTACCTTTAAGAGCATCATTTTAAGATCCTCGATCGTCTTTAGTTGATCTCGGACCATTCGTTCTTGGGCCTCAAATGTTTGATCGATATCATCAGATTTATCTGCCATGTGTGAGGTCGTTTTCTGTAGTCTGGATGATACCGAAGAACAAGGAGAAGCTATGGCCGAATTGTCGCTGTCGTCGTCATAAGATCCTTTTACAAGTTTCTTATAATTTCAAGTTGGGACAGAGCCTAACTTAAGTCGGGTAAGATGATGAGGTTCTTCATCACTTGATTCTGAATCATCATTCCTTCCTATGATTTTCTTTCCCTTTCCGACCATGTTAGAAGTTACGATTCTCCATTCTTTTTTTCAGGGAGCAGTTCTTATCTTTTTAGCAGGGTTTTTGTCCGGCCCAGTTAATCGGTCGAACATCGATACCCTGTTCTTGCTGCAGCAATAACTATTCATTACAGTAGATACTGCTGTCATAAACTGCTTGCAATGACAAGTAGGTTCAGACTGAACTTGATTTATATTGCTTTTCTTCGTTAGGTATTCTCTGTGGTCAGTGACTTTAAATATGGAGTCATGGGGCCCACTCAACTATTGAGAGGGTCCAGGAACCAACTGAAGCTTCTTGAGATCACTAGAGTCAAGTTCTGGTCCACTAGTATGATGATCAACCCTGATTTTGTATTCGGATTGATTTACGCGGAGCTGAGAAATAGCTTCACATTTTAAGATGCGAAGCTGAGAAGTAGCTTCGCGTTTTGATACGTGGGGCTGAAAATTAGCTTCGCGTTTGATTATGCGGGGCTGAAAATTAGCTTCGCGTTTTGATACGTTAGCTTCGCGTTTTTTGCTGGCTTGACATTTTTGCAGAAGTTTATCTTCTGGAATATTAGCCTCGCGTGGAAAGAAATTCTTGCACGCTGGCTTATTCTTGCGATTCATGCAAGTCATGACTTCGTGTTTAGCACGATTTTTGCGATTAATGCAAGTTTGCCAATCATCTTCGCGATTTACACGAAGATAAGGAGTTATGTGATTAACGCAAGTATTACTGACTTCGCGTCCCTCGCTAAGCTTAGTATTAGCCTCGCATGGAGAATCCTCACACACTGGCTTTATGAGAGGTTTATCCTCGCGATTTATGCGAGTGTCAGAAATCTTGTGATTAACACAAGTCTCACTGGCTTCGCGTTTATCGCTAAGCTCAGTATTAGCCTCGCATTGAGAATCACACGCTAGCTCTAAGGAAATTTTATCCTCGCGATTAACGCGAGTTTCTCTGATTCTAAGCCAGATAGAATAGCCTCGCTTGGAGGATTATGCACTGGCTTGTCCTTGCGATTAACGCAAGTTGTAGCTTCGCGTTTATCGCGATATTGGCTGGTCTTGCGATTAACGCGAGTCGGTTTGTAAGGGACTGTAGCCTCGCATTTTGATGTGAAGTTAGCCTCGCGTTCAATGCGGGCTTTGAGGGCCTTTCGCCTAGCTCTTCGATTTCTGTTTCGGAGTTGGACTCTGGTCAATCCAGTCCCCGAGCTTTCCTTGGCAGTAAAGAGGCCATCCTCTGCTAGGGCTTCATGCCCAAATAACAGCTCTATGGCTACTGTCTCCACGGGTCCCCAATTAAGGTGGATTTCCGATTACCCGATCCTCGTGTATTGGAGCGCACGCGACGATAGCGTCACGTTTCGGTCAGGTACCTGACTCCGAGGAGAGATACTCCTCATACTTCTGCTGGTCGATTTCTACGACTAGCATGTTCACGTCGGATCCGATCCTCTCGATGTCAGATTGCGCCACGATCTCTTCTCTGGTGAAAGAGACTTCTCCCACTGTAGTCGCCAGTTTGTTCGTAGCAAAATTTTGCTTTCCTTCCATTGAATACAATTTAGATTACAACGAAAGTGAACAAGAAAAGAACAAACAAGAGGATTTATAAATTATCACTCTCTTTTACAAAATATAGTGGGTTCTCGCAGCAATGGGATCTATCAAGTAGCTCCTTTTGACAATCTGACGACGATGATCTTCTTGCTTGAAGATGACGGCCGACTCTTCTTGATCTTCTCTGATCTTGATTCGTTCAAGGCTCTCACACGTAATTTGAACTTCTTTTTTACTCCAAAAAGAAAGATCTCTAGGGCTTCCTCAAAGGGGTATTTATAGTCTTGGGCCAATATGAGAGTTTCTATCTAAATAGAATTTGTATTCATCAAGAATTCTAATCAAATATCTTAGTTTTGATTTAAATCTCTTGATTTAGAGTTCTGATTAGCTCAATTTGGATATTTAGATAAGCCCAAATCTCAATCATAATCAATTTGTGATTCTAGTTATCTGCTTATATGGAGCTAATCGCGTCAAAATGTGGAGCTATCGATTAGCTTCGCGTTTGTTCAATGCGGGGCTAAGAATAGCCAAACACGGAGCTACAAAGTTAGCTCCGCTTCCTGTTGTGGAAAATCTCGTTCATTTAGAAATTTCCACTGCCAACAATACTCATTCAAGGATGAGCAAGTTAACACTTTATTTTATCTCCTCAACAAAAGGGGATGTTAAAACTTTCAGAAAATCGAAAGCCGGAGGAGGCAACAAAGACCAATGACCTTAATTATTACCTGTTCCACCAGAATATCGGACATCCTACCAAAGACTATTTTCCTCTCAAAAATCAAATTCAAGCTTTGATAGAGGCCGACATCCTCCAGTTTAAAGAAGAACAAAAGAAGGTTTTGACATGATAAGGACCAACGAGTTCCTAGCCGGGGTAATTCTTGTACCAGCGGAAAAGCTGATGTTAGTTAACTATAATCCCCATAATGTAAAACAAAAGGAACTTTCTCCAGTAACCACAAAAAGAGGAGAGATTATGTGGGTTCATCCAGACCTTTTAAAAGATGAGCAATGAACTTCACCTAGCATATAAGGAAAGATGCGGACATGTAATACCATCTTCGCAAATCTTGAAGAAGACTATACGGCTACCAACACATTAACAGAGTCAGAAGAGGAAGCCTAGGCACTAGATCATGCAAGACTAATCTTAAAGACTACTCGAGAGTGGGACCCAACAAACCTGTGGAAGCACAAGGGGAACCCGCAAGACAAAAGGAGCTTCACTTCCAAAAGAATGCAAGGAAGGACGATGAGGCAGTGGGTGCACCATTCCAATTCGACATAATAGCCCAGTTAGCCAATATCCATGTTCAATGGGTTGTTGCGGTTGTCCAAATCAACCCGAGAAGCGTCAAGGAAAGCACTGGCAGACTCCAAATCTTTCTTGGCACAGATTGTTGAACCATCCAACGATACAATGGATTCTTGCCCTCACTGTCTCCAAGTGACGAGGCAAATGAACGCACAATAACTTGTGCTAGAGCAACTCAGTAATTTCTTCACTGTTCTATAATAGATATCTCCATATGAATTCAGTAAACCTGCCCATTTTACATATATCCACACCTAATCTAGTAGGGCACTGATCATTATGTGTGCGAGTGTAGGCATTACAAATAATCAATAAGCCTTTCAAAAGCATGCTTTATCCCTCATCATTACCCAACAAAATCAATGTGTCTTTGTTTAATTGATGAAGGAAAAACTTGCGTGATTGCACTCGAATGTGAAATGAGTTTCAAGATAGATTGATGACTTAAACAAAGGGCAACAACAAATTGGGTATTTGTTAAAGACTCCAGGTGAGTTAGCACAAGGAAGAAGAGCTGCAAACATATAGCATTTTTTTTGAGGTTGTAACGGTGAGCAATTGCCCTCTGCATTCTATTAATGAAAAATAACAGAACACCTGTTTTACATCAAATGTCATAACAAAAAAGTCAAATAAAGGAAGCCCTGACACCCATGGGTATCAATAAATCGGCCTTAGAACAACAAACCCAAATAAAGAGGGCAGAATACAAAACAAAACAACATCCAAAGGTTTCTACTAGCAGTGGACTGTCGACGACCAAGGGCTCGCTCTCTCAATCACTGTCCGCGGGGTCCTGTCGCCACAACTGGATGGTCTTCCTGCAGCTCTTCATCTGTGTCCTGGTCTTCTGAGAGGCATAGGCGCTCTCTCTCCGATAATAGACCTGTCCAAGAGATCATATCATGGTATATGAAGTAAAAACAGATATCAGTTGGATGCATATTTTGTCTAAAGATTCTGTTGTTTCTCTCCCTCCACACGTTCCAACAGATAGCTGCTAACATAATGCGACGGATATGGGCACCGTGTTTTGTAGACCTACTAATTCCTACTCTCTCCCATATATCGGCATATTCAGCCATGTTGACTGTTATATGCGGACATGCTGCACACTTCTCCCAGAGTTTTACAGTATAGGCGCAAGATAAGAATAAATGTGAACTAGACTCTGCTTCTGCTTGACATAGAACGCAGATACCTGGCCCCTTCTATCCCCTCCTTTGTAAATTGTCCCAGGTTAGGATAGCATCTTTGGCGATGATCCATAGAAAGCCCCGTACTTTGAGGGGACATTTAGTCTGCCATATATGGGATGCCTGCGGGAGCCTGCGTCCACCATCTATGCAGTATTTGTATGCAGATCTAACAGTGATGCAAACATATAGCATTACTGGACTTATTACTGGACTTAATTTAACATACTCTTCCATTGAATGCGTTCTATTTAGTACAGTGATTGAATTCTAAGGTATAAAAGTGTTAAAAAAGCAAAAAAAAAAAAAAAAAATGGAATTAGTACTCGCCTTGAAAAACTCTGTTTGATTCGAGAACCTGATCCCTTTTCTTCCGTGTCTTCTTTACTTTTTTTTCTTTCTTTCTCTTTTTAACGTGAGAAAATATTTGGGAGAGAGAAAATAAGTTGTTAGCTAGGTAGGATCAAGATTAGTGATATCGAAGCTATTCCTGCACCAGAGGTACGTATCACATTCATTTATCACTTAGCCCTCTTGTGGAAAAAATTTCTCAATATGTTTGATACCAAAAACTGTGAAAATAAATAAAGAAAGGAATTTTACACATAATTCCTTCACCTGATCCTAGCTCATAAACTTATGTGAAATTATATAAATATTTAGATACCATAGCATATTCTTGTCGATCTCCACGATAACACAAGAACATGACAGTCAGTGGGTTAGTCAACCAAATAAATAGTAAAATTTTTATGATGAAATATTTCGTACAAGTTTAGGTTTGCATATGTTGTAACTGCTCTATATTCCCATAACAAATCATTTAACTATTTTTGCAAATGTCAAATAATTAGAAAATTTCACATATTTCCAACTAAAACTTTATAAACTAATCCTCGCTTGCATTTCTGTTCATCTATAAATTCATCCTTCACTAACACTTCCGATATAACTCAAAATTCATCAATAATTCAATCAATAGCTAGAGATTTGAGATGGCTCCTCGAGCTCTTCTAGCAATCACCATTCTTGCTCTGGCAATGGCTCATGCCTTCGCTTTTGATCCTAGCCCTTTGCAGGACTTCTGCGTTGCTGATAAGAACTCACCTGGTAAGATTTATTATTGAATATCTTTTTTATTTTTAATTTAAACTTATGTTATTGTCTCATTTATGCTACTATACAACAACAACAACAGCTAATTATTTCATCCCAAGTATTTGAGTTAGGCTATATTAACCAAAGAAGAATCATGCCGGATCAATCACATGGATGACCATTCGTCACTCGTTCCTATCTATCAATATGTCTTCACTTGATACTACCACATTCATATTTTTTCTATCATTTTTTTTTCGATCTTTCTTTCACTTTTTCAACTTGTAACGCGTTGACAAGCTCTTTCCATCGAACTTGTGCATATGTAAGTCTACACCGTATGTAATTTTTTCGAATCTTCTTTTCGATAGAGAGCTACACCTATCTTAGTACGGATATCACCATTTCTTACTTTCTGCACATGCACATCTCCATTAAAAATTATTCACTTTTGCTATTATGCAAAGCATTATACACTTTAGACACATTATGATGTTCAATTCTATCCATGCATCAAAAACCAACATTATTCCATTATGATTTAGTTTTCTTTTGTTGTCAAAATAGTTCCTCTTTGATTTTCTAGCATCACTAACGCCTTCAACACTCTTGCTACCTCTAGTGTTCGTAAATGGCTTTGTCTGCAAGGATCCGAAGCTAGCCGTGCCTGAGGACTTCTTCATCTCCGGGCTCGACAGGCCGGGCAACACGGCCAACAGGGTCGGTTCCAACGTGACCCTGATCAACGCTGCAGCTCTGCCAGGCCTCAACACCCTCGGCATCTCCATAGCCAGAATCGACTACGCCCCCTACGGGCTCAACCCCCCTCACACTCACCCTCGTGCCACTGAGATCCTTGCAGTGCTCGAAGGCGAGCTCTACGTAGGGTTCGTCACCTCGAACCCCAACAAGTTGTTCGCCAAGACTCTCAAGAAGGGCGACGTGTTTGTCTTCCCCATAGGTCTCATTCACTTCCAGTTCAACATTGGCAAGTACCCTGCTCTTGCCATTGCAGGGCTCAGCAGCCAGAATCCTGGTGTGATCACCATAGCCAATGCAGTGTTCGGGTCGAACCCGAGGATTCCGAGTGATGTTCTGGAAAAGGCTTTCCAGGTTGATAAAAAGATCATTGAAGAGCTCATGGCTCAGTTCAACAATTAGAGCAAGCAGCAGAGGATGATTTCTGCAGAATAATTGCCCATAAAGTTCGATCTGTTGTGTGTGTGTGTGTTTCTTTTCCTGCTGCTTCAGTCAGTTAATAAATTCAGTATGTATCACTGTTGATTTGTATTACTCTTGAACACATCATATTGGAATCAAATCAAATCCAACCTATCTAGAATTTATATAATTTGGCAAGAATCTTGTCAGGAATTATTGCTGCAGTAGTTTTGAGACATTTCTCAAGGCTGCAGCCAAGATTTTTGGTGCATGGTAGGTACTGCTCTCAGTATTCAATCATTCTATGCTAATATAGTACAGATAAATAAATGACTATTTATATTTTAGCACCAAAATAAAATAAAAATTGACTGCTTACTATTAATTTACGAGAGATTTTAGTAATGAATTTTCACAATATATTTGATTGATACAGTTGCCTTAACACCAAGATTATAAATGAGCAAACTGTATAACAAGATATAAGGTCATAGCTACCATTAAGTAGACGAAGGAAGCCAAAGATGTAAGTTTACAAGGAAATAAATCGAAATACAAATTCAAAAGGAAATGGATTTATTTGGGAGATTGTTTTGGATTTGAAGGTGCAGCTTTGCTTTGATGAGAAATATTTTTATTTTTATTTCCTCAACAAATAATCAAGACTACCAAATATATTACTTCCGAACCCAAAACCAAAATCTCACAATATCCTCCCTCTCTCTTTATAAATATGATCACCCTTCAACACAATCCCAATATCAAAGTGCTCCAACGTTCAAATTTTCATCTCACATTCATATCATCATCTTCGCAATTTGGTAATCAAGAAAACAAACGAGATGGCTGCTCGTTTCCTCTTGCTTGCTTTCCTTGCCCTGACATTCTCGCTGGTGATTGCTTCTGATCCTAGCCCTCTTCAGGACTTCTGCGTCGCTGACAAGACGTCTACTGGTAAGTTCTGATGCTACAATTTCATGTACTGTGTAACTTAATATGCCCCTCTTCACGTCGGCTTCTGACTAATCTAGACGATGCTGCAGTGTTTGTGAATGGCCTTGCCTGCAAGGACCCAAAGCTAGTGAAACCTGAAGATTTCTACTTCTCCGGCCTAGACAAACCTGGCAACACCTCAAATAAGTTCAACTCTGCAGGAACTCCTGTTAACGTAGCTGAAATCCCTGGCCTCAACACCCTTGGCATCTCTATGATTCGCTTCGACCTCAATGGCAACGGGCTCATCCCACCTCACACCCACCCGCGAGCCACTGAGATCCTAACAGTACTGGAAGGCTCACTTTCAGTTGGCTTTGTATCGTCCATCCCCGATAGCAGACTCTTCACTAAAGTTCTAAACAAGGGAGACGTGTTTGTGTTTCCTCAGGGGCTCGTCCACTTCCAGTACAATTCTGGTAGTCAGAGCACAGTGGCACTTGCAGCTCTAAGTAGCCAGAACCCTGGTGTCATCCTCACAGCTAATGCAGTGTTTGGATCGAACCCTCCCATTTCTGATGATGTTCTCACCAAGGCTTTTCAGGTGGATGAGAAGACGATAGAATGGCTCAAGGCTCCATTCGGGACAGGCAGCAACTAGAACCATCGACAACAGATGAAGAGGATGACTCCGATCAGAACTGTACATTGTACTTTGGAGTAACCTTTGGTTTACCACTTGTGTTGAAGAACTGAGTGTTCTTTGGTTTTATATTTGAAAAGCAATAAAAGGAGATTATTAGAATTGGTAGAATATTAGATGAGTTGTTCTATTATCTCTGTTTATGGGACACACGAAGGACATTTTGCTCGCCGTAACGAATCAAAAATAAAATAAAATAAGATACCGATTTACATAATATTGTCCAGATAAATTAGTGCAATAAGTTGGGCCTGGCCCCTCTGCCTCGGCCCAATGCCTTAAACACTGGTTACTCGATTCAGTTTCAACAGTACAAGGATGCAAATAGTATAGAAACTAAGTACACAGTGTACACCTCCCATAAATCAATAAACTAGTATAGAAGTTTACATGTCTATTGAATATATGACAAAAGATTGCCTTATGGAGAAAAAGAAGACAACGGTTTGCTACGTCTACCCAATTTCCTTGATCTTCTACCTAATCTAGCCTCCTTTAGTTCCTAAAAGATCATTTTTGTGACTTTGTAATGCCACAATCTATATTAAAACATTTTTTTCAACCTTCAAGAGAGAAAGCATGATACAAGTAGGACTGCCTCTCTCTTAAAGGTAATTCTGGAACATAGACAAACTATTCAGGATAGTAACTAACATCATAGAAACTTCATCCTTTTGAACATGACAACCTGACCGTTTCAACCCATTTCCCTCAAAATTTCAAGTTGCATACATCATGTTTCACTTCACTCTATATAAACTCACAACAAGCCTCCGGTGGATGTCACTCAAAACTCAATTTCTCCTTGGAAACAATGGCTAATCGTATTCTGTTGCTTGCTCTCCTAGCTGTTACCTCCTCTCTGGCTCTTGCTTCTGATCCTAGTCCTCTGCAGGACTTCTGTATCGCTGATAAGATGTCCTCAGGTAATTTAACTTTCTTTCTTATGCGTGCACACACACACACACATCCTATCAAAATGATCATCTGTTATTACTGTAGTTAATCCCAAGATACTGAACTGCATTATATGGTGTAGTCAAGAATTAGAATGGAAATTTCTCCAATTAACGAAAGACTTGGATGATCATAATATGCCTCTAACGGCTTTTTGCCCACTGCAGTGTTTGTGAATGGGCTAGTTTGCAAAGATCCTAAGCTGGCGGTAGCAGATGATTTCTTCTTTTGTGGCCTCGACAAGCCAGGCAACACAAACAACCGGCTGGGTTCTAAGGTTACTCTGGTTAGTGCAGCCAACATATCAGGCCTCAACACCCTTGGCATCTCCTTGGCTCGACTTGACTTTGCACCCTACGGACTCAATCCGCCTCACACCCACCCAAGAGCAACCGAGATCCTGACTGTAATAGAAGGCTCGCTCTATGTTGGATTCGTGACGTCCAACCCTAACAAACTCTTTACCAAGGTTCTTCATAAGGGCGATGTGTTTGTCTTCCCTCAGGGTCTCATTCACTTCCAGTTCAACACTGATCATGCAGATGCAGTAGCCATCGCAGGCCTCAGTAGTCAGAACCCAGGTGTGATCACGATAGCTAATGCCGTGTTTGGGTCCAAGCCACCTATATCTGATGATGTTCTAGCCAAGGCCTTTCAAGTGGACAAGAAAACAGTGGACTGGCTCCAAGCCCAGTTCTGGATGGACAACAACTAGGACCACTAGCAAAGTCCTGATGATTTCTACAGATTTTTGCTATTGTTGGGTTTGAATAAGAGAATAATGTGCGCATGGACGCATGCTGTTGGTAATAGAAATAATTATGTATTTGCTTACTCTTTAATATAGAAGTTGATCTATACATCTGGGGTAAATACACAGGACTTAGGTGATTAGATGTTTGTTTGCACTTCTAATTAGTTATGATCTATGCATCTTAAAATAGAATGAAGGCAAAAACTCACAGGTTCAACAGGGTGAAAAAAATTCAGATTGTCACTCTGTTTGATTTGCAGACATCAGCTAGCAACAAGTACAAGCACAGAAACAGAATGCAAAAACCAAACAAGTTTGATATTGAAATGTCTAAAACTTAGATCCAATGGGAATAGTTAACCAGTGGTTAGTGTGTTGTTGAATATAATCAGATGGCCATTGACTATTACAACAAGAATAAAAAAATGATGGTATAAGGTCTGGCTGGTTCAAATGGAAGAGAGAGCGATAATGATGTTAACTATAAAATACAATCTGGCTGGTTCAAATGGAGGAGGGCAACGGGAGTTTTATGCGACCGTAACATTTCGTTAAGATTGAAAGGAAAATTTTATAAGATTGCTAGTAGGCCAGCTTTATTATATGGCACGGAATGTTAGACTATAAAGAAACGACATTCACAGAAGATAAGTGTAACAGAGATGCGCATGCTCCGTTGGATGTGCGGCAACATTAGGACAGATAAAATAAGAAATGAAGATATTCGTGCTAAAATAGATGTCGCTCCCATCGATGAGAAGATGTGAGAAAATCGCTTACGATGGTTTGTTCATGTGCAACGTAGGCTTACAAGTGCACCAGTTCGAAAAGGGGAGTTTATCAATGTATGACAAGTTAAAATAACGAATGGAAGGCCGAAGAAAATATGGATGGAGGTGATACGCAAAAATATAGAGTAAGGAGATATTACTTGATAGAAATGAATGAACAGCGTGATTCTTTTTTGGTTCACGTAGCCTACCCCAAATACTTGGGATAAAAGGCTTAGTTGTTGTTGTTGTTTGTATAAGGTATGATTTATTACTATCTTAAAATGTTCTTGATCAATACGAAACATAAGATGACACAAAGGTTACCAGTTCAGGAGAAGATTTTCATGGGGTGGCCGAGGAAATAGAGAAGGGCGTACAGTCTGGTTGCTTGGAAGAGTAAACAAGATGAGGGGCTAGAGTATGGACTTGGCCCTCCTCGCCATATGGTGGCGGAGAATTGTTAAATCTCTCCAGACTCTTTAGCATCCAAGCTTATGCGAGATAAATATGGACCCCAAGGGAGCCATGGCTGGGTAAACATATTAACTCGACCACTTTGTCCGGATTTTGGCGAGGGACGGTGGCCACCAAGGAGACATTCGACTGAGTTGGCCTTTAAGGTAGGCAAGGGAACGTCGATAAATTTTTGGAAAGATAAATGGAGTTCCCATTACAGAATGAGCAACCTTTTCCCTGAAGGCTTCAGATTCACTGTATCTGAAGTAAATCAGTAGCCAACAACTCTAGCAGAGGAACTTAGAGAGCAGCATTAGGGTTTTCTTGGGATCTTAGAACTAGAAACAATAAGGAAGAGTGGCTTTAATTCGTTACAGGTGATCCTACTGGATCGCAAAAGAGATGAGTTATGGCCTCACATTACAAATGGCATACATTTTGGCGATAACTACCACCTTTGGCCTTGGCCATTGGTCTACTAAGGCCTCACACAAGATTCAAACTTTTTTATTGTTAGTTTCTAAGGAATCCATTTTAGCCTAAGAAAACCTAAGAAAATGAGATTGGCAGAGGCCTGGGTATTGCCATCTTTGTAGGAGGGATGAGAAAATTTTGAATCATGCCTTCTCCAAAAGCACAATCACACCAGCATTATGGGTTCATTTAGAGACCAAGATCCTAGGGCTAAGGCACAATAACAATTTGGGAGGCATATTATGGGTAATGCGTATATGAGAATTGCAAGTGGGGGTCCCCCTGTATCCACAAGGGGCGTACTCTGGAACCGTGAAAGTAAGAAATAATAGAATTTTTAAAAATACTGCATAAACTACTATATTTTGTCCAATGTTTAAAATAGCGATAACGATAACGTAACGTTTTGTTTCTGTTAAATTATGTCGCATATAGCGTAATGCATAACGTAGATTATACAAATTTCTATTTAATTAATTAAAAATAAATATAAAATTATATAAATTATTTTTCATAAATTCAAAAATAAATTTAAAATACCTAAAAAAATGTAAAACCTTTTTGTAATACATAGTTTATTCTAATTTTATATTAAGTTTTACAATAATACTCACATTTATCTTCAGAAATTATATTACGTCTCCAACCGTAATTCCAGTCATCATTTAAAAAAGAAAATAAGATTTTAATTTTTTTATTTCAATTCTAGTTATTATCATTGTTGTAATTTATATTTTGTAATGTTCAGTTTATCTTATTTGTAATTGTTGATTTCAGTTCAGTTAAAAATTCAATAAAATTAACAAGTAAGATATTTCAGCAACCAGAGAAGAATTATTACAAACAAACAATCGCAAATTAACATGTTAACAATTCCACAAGCAATCAAACAAACCAATAACTAATGAAGAAAATTACAGCAATTCACTAATAAATAAAATAATAATCAACAACAATATAGAAATTACTAAAAAAATAATTGTAAATAACGTAACGTAACATAACGAAACTTACCGTAACGTTATGTAATATAATGTAAAATAACATAAAAAATGTACTGTTACGATGCACAAAGTTATTTTTAGTTGTTACGTAGCCCTGGAGTTCTGTTAGATTACGTAACGCAATATAACGAATTTCACAACGTATTATTTTCAATATTGATCTTGTCTTTTTCCTATTAAGAGTGATACTGCTTTTTAGACATGACTTAGCCAGATGATTGACGAGCTTGTCATGGGATTGAGACAGCACGACAAGACCTATATAGAAAACTAAACTTTCCGCCTTGTGATGGACATATTATGTATCCTATTTGTGGTTCTATTTTATAAGAATCTGATTAGTCGAATTCAGGGGGAATGCCCACCATTTAAGCTATAGAAAAAAAGAAAAACCTCCTAAACCCTCAACCTCATAGCAGAGGAAACCGTCTAATAGCTTGGACAGCAAGACTTAAAATCTATTTACTTCTATGGTTACAAGAAAAAGCTCAACCAAAGATTCAACTCTCAACCAAAGATTCAACTTTCCTGTGTAACGAGTTTGTCTAACAAGTCACTCTCAGATTTTGATGCATTCAGCCATCAAATTACAGCTAACATTATCAGTTTCAAAGCTCAAAATGTTGGCTTTATTTATCATGGAAAAAAATAAGCCTGACGTGAGAAACTAAGGCACCATATCTGATTGAGCTTCTAAAATAGTCACCACCTAGAACAATGTTTCCTAAAATTCAATTCATGAACTCAAGAAAATTAATCACAGACAATACAAATTAATAAATCATATAGCTTGGCAAAAGGGTTGTCTTTAGAATCAATTGGACCTGGTATATCTTCAAATTTCATTAATCTTCATCAATATCTATCCTCTTGTTCATAGTTCTTACTAACTACGTATCTTTAATAGATATCCAAAATTTGCTTCTCTTGACTAATTTCAAAACACCATTTTGAACAGAGTTAGTACAACAAACTTACATAATGCATATGCTGACTCTCTCCAAAGGAGCTAACTACCAAAAGTAATTTTGATAAATAATTGGTAAACTGATGAAGATGGTTACTAACCTTGAACCTTGAAGATATCTTCCTCCTCTTTGACTGCAAGAAAGGTTAGATGCTCATGGTAAGACGTATTCAAATATACTTTCCATACTAATGGTTCCAACATTTACCCTCAAAAAGAAGATAATTTGCTCGGTTTTAACTGTAACGCTGATGAACTATTCAAAGGCGAGAATTAACCCTACAAATTTTACACTGAACATCAATTAAATCTACAAGATCTTCTGAATGAATAATTCTAATACTCCACCTCCAATTGAGGAAATTCCTAAAATATTTTGGGTTACCAGCCTTAGACTGGTAGCCTCTCTCATCAAGAAGCAAAAACACTCCACCAATGAAATATTGCAATCAGATATCTATCTCCAAAAACCCTGTTGAGATATGGTACAATTTCAAAGATTATAACCTTGCCTAATGCTTGCATTCATCAAAAGGGAAAAAAAATGTAAAATGTTAGCTAGCATTCCCCCATCCAACCAACCACCCCCAACCACCAAAACCCCCCAAACAAATCAAGAAAAAGAAACAAAGAAAGAAGAAGAAAAACTCCAACCGGCATGCCTATCAACAACTTAGGAAATCCTAAAAGGAAAATGCATTCAACAAGGTTTAAAATATCAAAATCAATGTAGGCATTGACCGATTACATATGGTATCAGAATGAGGAATGTCAGACATAGCATAATGGTAATATTAGAGATATCAAAATATTAAACGGATATTATCAGTATATCCCACATTAGGTACCTCAAAATAGGATACGGTATATGGGATATATATCGGTATCAGCCAGTATTGCATTCAGTAATATCACATCATCCTATAAAATGCAAATAATACTAACAAGCCTAGGATGACTGCGTAATTAAGCTCCTTACAAATATAGCCACCTAATTTAAAAAAAAAAAAAAATGTAATTAAGCTCATTAGTCGTTACACATACAGCCACCTAATAAAAAAAATTGACATATAATCATGACTCAATCAAACTAGTAATGCTAGCTAATATATTACTCAAAAAAAAAAAAAATGTTAGCTAGCATTCCCCCATCCAACCAACATCCCCCCCCCCCCACAAGTATAGGTATCAACCAGTATTGCATTCAGTAATACCACATCATCCTATATATGCAAATAATACTAACAAGCCTAGGATGACTGCGTAATTAAGCTCCTTACAAATATAGCCACCTAATTTTAAAAAAAAAAAAAAAATGTAATTAAGCTCATTAGTTCGTTACACATACAGCCACCTAATAAAAAAAAATTGACATATAATCATGACTCAATCAAACTAGTAATGTCACAATGCAAGTTCACAAATAATATCTCTATTTTAGGAATCTAGATGGCATCTTTAGTTTTGTTCAAAAAAGACTGCTTCCTAAGAAAAGTGAACTGCGCCAATAGTTTTGTTATGTTTCCCAGCTTCATCTGTCTTTTGCCATATCTATCTACTTGTATTCTTACAAGCTCCATATCTTCCATCACTCTTTTAACTCACCAAATCTACTTCTGTCACTAATTCCATCACCCCATGTTTAATACGAGACTCGATGCATAAAACTTACCTAACACAAAGAATATGAGGATCCAGCGACTAAAATTTATTGTTGGAACATAAGACGTAACTAATGAAGGTTGGCACCTAACCTTGTAGACACTTTCAATTGAACATGAGATTCTGATCACATTTAGCATTTCTCCAAATATTTTAGACATCATGCATCACATTTCACTCTATATATATACCCAGAACAGCCTCCATTGCATATCACCCAAACTCCATCTCTCATTCTTAAGAATGGCTGGTCGTATACTTTTTCTTGCTACCCTTGCTCTTATATCCTCACTCGGAACTGCTTCTGATCCCAGTCCTCTGCAGGATTTCTGTGTCGCTGATAAGATGTCCCCTGGTACTTTTAATTGCTTTCATTTACGAACACATCCTATCAAGTTCATATTATGCATCCTTAGCTTGCTTTATAGTTGCTTGAAAACAAACATTATGACTGCAAGTAGGTTTATCTACGACAAACTAGTATTCCATACATTATGGAAAATTTTCTATTGAACAAAGACTTGGATGATGTTGTTAAAATGATTTCATTTATTATGTACCCTGATAAAGTACCTCTAATTGTTTTTCTATATTGCAGTATTTGTGAATGGGTTAGTCTGCAAGGACCCGAAACTAGCAACAGCCGATGATTTCTTCTTTTCTGGACTTGACAAGCCAGGCAACACAAACAATCCACTGGGATCAAAGGTTACTCTAGTCAATGCAGCTAACATAACTGGCCTCAACACTCTTGGCATCTCTTTGGCTCGACTCGACTTTGCACCCTATGGACTCAATCCGCCTCACACACACCCAAGAGCAACCGAGATCCTGACTGTAATAGAAGGCTCGCTCTATGTTGGATTCGTGACGTCCAACCCTAACAAACTCTTTACCAAGGTTCTTCATAAGGGTGATGTGTTTGTCTTCCCTCAAGGTCTCATTCACTTCCAGTTCAACACTGCTCATACAGATGCTGTAGCAATCGCAGGCCTCAGTAGCCAGAACCCAGGTGTGATCACCATAGCTAACGCTGTTTTTGGGTCAAAGCCACCTATTTCTGATGACGTTCTTGCCAAGGCCTTCCAAGTGGACAAGAAGACAGTGGACTGGCTCCAAGCTCAGTTCTGGATGGACAACAACTAGGACAACTGGCAATTATTGATGATTTCTACACATTTCCCTATTATTGAGTTTAAATAAGCAAACAATGCTCGTATGTTTGCATGTAGTTGGTAATTGAAGTGAATAGTACTTTGTTTACTTTTAATATAAAAGTTACAGTGAAGGTTTGGTACTCTAATAGAAATGCTTCTACAAGTTATTTGTTTACTCTTTGATTATTTAGTACAACTTACAGTAAGGCCACATATGGGATCAAATACAAAACAAAAGTTATGTGAAATCTCGAGAAGAACACATTACATCAGGGAAAAAAGAGCACATTATATCACGAAAAAAATTTCACATGACCTCAGGAAACATGTCTATGTACAAAGATAAAGCTGTACTCAATAAAAACCCCTGTCCCCTACCTAGCTCCTCATATCGGCCTTTTCATGCCAGAAACCGTTTTCTCTGCCAACGGAGAGATGACTACCTTTTTTATGTGCTTGTTCAATAAAAATTGGATCATTTCAAAGCATATTCCCTACAATCCAAAGTCCCATGTAAGCTAATTACAAGCCATCTTATCGAGTTCTATACCACAAACTTCCATCCTTCTCTGAACATTCTTCCTCAATCAGCATTAGAAAATAGGTGGCTGCTATCTTCTTGTAGCATACCCTCCATGCCCATAGTCCCTCTCTTGCTATTACTTCTGATCCTGGTCCTTTTAGGATGTTGTGTAGGTCAAAGAATGTCCAATGACACTTTAATTGGCGGTTATTGCATGAAATAAAATTTTGTAATCAATAAGCAAAGTGACGCAGGACAGAGGTGAAATTAGGGTTAGAGTTTGAAAATTATGATTTTTTTGGATGAATTGAAGAAAATAGATAAATTGGGGAAGAACTTACGGGGTTTGGGAATCCACCCAGGCGATTCCACGCCCACTCTCCACCAATCCACGAAAAAATATTTAATTCTGCAAAATCCAAGCCAGAAATTTCTCAAAATTTTCAAATATTATTCATCTATTTCAATTCTCCATACAAACCCATATATATAGGAAAATCCTAACAAACAAAATCCTAATAGAATCCAGACTCCTAATCCAATCAAATATACAAATAAAATCCAAATCCTAATAAGATCCAAATCTAAACAAATCTAATCTATTCCCAAATCAACTCCTGATCTCCATCAATTCTCCCCGGCTTCAAAACATGAACCTCCGGTTAATGACGAAAATGATAATTATCGAGCAAATTCGGGTTGAGCTGATGGACTTCTTCGGTGCGCAACCAAGTGCAATCTGAGTCTGGACGTCCACGCCAGCGCACCTAATAATGTTGATATCCACAATCAGTAGTCGAAACAATCTCATCATCCAGAATGTCTTCAATCTGATATATATATATATATATATATATATATATATATATATATATATATATATATATATATATATATATATATATATATATATATATATATATATATATATATATATATATATATATATATATATATATATATATATATATATATATGATGCTTCTGTGGAGCAGGAGGAGGCGGTGTACGGATGGAAAAATGTCGATGTTCCAGCAAAGCTGATGATGGTAAATCTGGAAGAATTGCTGGATAATCAAATGCGGTATGGAGTCAGGTTTTCGACGTTAAAAATTGGATTGATCCCGAGATTGTGGAGAATTGCAAGCTCAAAGCATTAGAACCAATTCTCTTTAGAACTCGGTAATGACCCATACGTCGAGCATGAAACTTATTCAAGGTTCCTAGAGGGAACCTCTCCGGATGCACTCTAATCATCATCTCATCATCAACTGTAAATTCCTGCAATCTTTTGTGCGAGTCTGCTGCAGACTTATAGTTATTATTACTAATTGCTATTTGTCGATGAATATGATCATGCAAATCATGCAAATGCTGTGCAAAAGACTCGGCTAAGGCACTAGGCCTATCACCTATGGAGAGAGGATGAAGGTCTATAGGTTTTTTAGGTTTATAACCTGTAACTATCTCAAATTGACTCATCCCAGTAGACCTATTGACTGAACTATTATATGCAAACTTCGCTATAGGCAAAATAAGATCCTACGTGGTTAAATGGTCGCCCACTAAATATCGAAACAAGTCACCTAAACTACGATTGACAATTTCTGTCTACCATATGTATGTGGATGATAAGCAGTGAAGAATTTAAGTGTGCTACCCATTTCTTCCAGAGAGTTCGCAAAAAATGACTTGTAAACAGAATATCTCTGTCAGAAACAATTGACTTAGAAAGGCCATGCAAATGGACTACCACTTTACAGAACAAGTGTGCAACATGTGAGGCATCCGAAGTCTTGTGGTAAGAGATAAAATGTGCCATTTTAGAAAATCTATCCACCACAACTAATATTGCATCATGTTTCCTAAGTGTGCGAGGGAGTTCTAAAATGAAATCCATGCTAAGATGCTCCCAAGGTGCAAAGAGTATGGGTAATGGTGTGTAGAGTCTTGTATTCTCCTTCCTACTCTTAACTACCTTACAAACTCGACAATGCGACACAACTCGCGCAACATCACATTTAAAGCTTGGCCAATAAAATCGGTCCTCTACAAGAATGATAGTTTTATCTCGACCGAAATGACCAGTGATCCCTCCCGCATGCATTTTCCAAATCAGATGATCACGCAAAGAAGTATTGGGAATACATAGATGGGTACCTCGAATTAAAAAACCATCAATAATAGTGAAGACATCTATTATAATAGGAGGATCATGTGTTAGAGATGAATAGATGTCACCAAAGTCCCAACATGTAGGATAGTCTAGAATGATTTGCTCAAATCCGATAACTTTTGCACTCATCGTTTGTAAAGTGCAAAGTTTCCTACTTAATGCATCAGCGGGTTTATTTTCAGTTCCTGCACAGTGTTTGAGAACAAAATTGCACTCCTGAATAAACTCAAGCCACTTGATGTGTCGATGCCCTACTCTCTTTTGGGAATTGATATAGCGTAGACTTTAATGGTCTGAATATAGAACAAACTTTTGGTAGCAAATAGTGATGCCAATGATGCAAACATTGCACTAATGTATAAAACTCTCGATCATAAACATCATAGTGTTATTTCGTCTCATTCAACTTTTCGCTAAAAAATACGATAGGATAATTTTCTTGGCTCAAAACACCACCTATACCTACGCCTGATGCGTCACATGCTACCTCAAAAACCTTCGAGAAATCTGGAAGATGGAGGACCGGAGCAGTGGTCAACTTCTCTTTAATTTTCTCGAAAGCATGAGTAGCAGATTTAGTCTATTAAAACTCCACTTTCTTAAAATAATCAGTGATCGGAGCCATAATGGTACTAAATCTTCTAACAAACCTCCTATAAAATGTGGCCAGACAATGGAAGCTCCTGGCCTCATGGATCGTACAAGAAGTAGGCCATTCTCCTATGGTCTTAACTTTGTCTGGGTCTGCTACTAATACGTCTTTAGAGACAATGTATCCAAGAAAGTGAACAGAGAGAGCTAAGAGTGCATATTTCTTCAAATTAACAAACAGTTTCTCATTACGGAGAGTCTCTAAAACCTGTGTCAAATGAGAAAGATGCTCTTTTTGGGTTCAACTAAAGACGAGAATGTTATCAAAATAGACAACAACGAATTTGCCTAAGAAAGGACGCAATATCTAGGTCATAACTCTCATAAATGTGCTGGGTGCGTTAGATAAATCAAAAAGTATGACCAACCATTCATACAATCCATCCTTAATTTTAAAGGCAGTTTTCTATTCATCACCTTCATGGATACGAATCTGATAATATCCGCTTCGAAGATCTATCTTCGAAAAGATTTGAGAGCCAGCAATCATATCTAATAAGTCATCAAGTCTAGGAATGGAAAACCTATACTTGATAGTAATTCTGTTGATGGCGCGACTGTCAATGCACATCCGCCAGCTACTATCCTTTTTAGGTGTGAGTAGAGGTGGAACGGCACAAGGACTCAAACTCTCCCTAATAAAGCCTTTCCGTACTAACTCATCGATCTGTCTTCTCAACTCAGCGTGCTCAACAGAATTCATCCTATAATGAGGTAAATTGGGCAAACTGGACCCTGGCACGAAGTCAATGGCATGCTGAATGTCCCAAATGGGAGGGAGTTCATCAGGTAACTCTTCGGGCACGATATCGTGAAAAGCAGTGAGAATCTGAAGAAGCTCAGGGTGGTAAATAATAGGTGGACTAGAAGACTCTCCTAAAGCAATTACCGCATACACTATCCCTTCTCTAGACTCTCCTTGAGGAACTGTGATCGACTTACCAGGTGAAAAGACTTTTTATGTACCTGGCCTGTGACTTTTTCGCTCTTTGGGCTCTCATCTCTAGAGTTAGGTGGTGTGGGTTTCAAAACAATTTTTTTCCCATTAAATTTGAATGTATATGTGTTTGACTTATCGAAACTCGTCACATCTAAGTCATACAACCATGGCCTACCAAGCAAGATATGTGCGGCGGTCATATCTAACACATCGCACCAAAGCTGGTCCTGATAGCTTGACATCTGGATAGGCACTAGACAACGCTGGGTAATAGATTGAGCAGTTTTATCTACCCATGTTATGTTGTATGGTTGTGGATGGGGTTCAGTTTTGAGGCCCATTTTCTCAACAGCTGTTCTTGAGATTATATTCACACAACTATCCCCGTCAATCATCACTCGATAACTCTTTCCTCCGTGTGTGATGTGCGTGATAAAAACACTAGATTTACGCCAATCTTCATCTTTCGTTTTAGTGTAAAGATACCTAACGATGCCTAAACGCACATTTGAAATGACTATTTCCTCAACTGACTCACTAGCGTTTTCTACTGGTTCATAAACTTCTTCCTCAAGATCATCATCATCATTATATTTTTCTTTTACGAGTAAAACTCTAGTGGGACATTGTAAAGCTTTGTGGCCATACTCGTGACACCTAAAACACTCTACTCCTTTCGTGCCCTGTTTAGATGACTCATCCATTACGGCTTTACCCTTAAAGTCTTTGTTGAATTGGGTGTTAGGTCTCTTGTTATCTTCAGAAGGGCGTCTGGATGACTCTCCGGCTCTAGGAGTAAACTTGCGGTCAGTTGAAAATTTGACATAGTGTTCTATATCTTCTGCTAATTGACAAGCTTGAGCAAGAGAACTTATATTCCGAGAATGGATGTGCATGGCTCGTTGTATGTCAGCGCGTAGCCCAGAATGAAATCATGATATCACCTGGTGTCGGTTCTCTCGCAAATCATACCGAAGTGTCAATTCATCAAATTGAGTCATGTACTCTTGGACCGTCATGCTCCCGTAGCGAGCACTATGCAACCTATCTAAAAGGTAACTCCTAAATGTGACTGGAAGATACTTCTCTTTAAGTCTAGTTTTCATGTCATTCCAAGTCTCTATCGTATCCAGATATCTATCACACTCTCTTTTTACAGATATCCAATATATCCTAGCAGGCCCTGTCAGTCGCATCCAAGTAAATCGTATTTTTCGCTCTTTAGGCATGTCATACCAATCGAAATAGTAATCCATGTCTGCCAGCCAGTCACTAAAAACTTTAGGGCCATGAGTGCCGTCGAATGTAAGAGTTTCCACTTTTATCTTACATGTGATGTCATTTTCAGCACGTCTAGTTTTAGGAACACTCTCATCTCTATTCCTGTCATTTTGATCTCTTGGTCCTCTATACTGATCGTGATTCCTTTTGTTATATTCATTCCTATAAATTTAATTATTTTGTTCTTCTAGGTTGTCCATTTGTTGTTCTAGTGCATCCAAACATTTATTAACAATTTTAAATTGTTTCATTTGTTCAGTGATAGTTTTTAATTGTTTCATCATGATTTCTAACTTTTCATCCACATTACTAGAACTTGGGGTGGTCATTTCATCCAAATACCGAAAAAGTTCGTGCACTTGTAATTGTCTTTTAGAGTTTTCCGAAGTTAGTTCGCTTGTTAAAGAGCCCTGAAATCCTATCACAATTGTTGGAAGCAAATCCAGGAAAACAATGCATCGAATCTGACTCGAATTGGACTCCGAACGGGCTCTGAATCACCATTTTTTCCCTCACTGCTGCACTGATCTGCTTTTCTACTGCTACTGGCCGCTGCCACTACTGTTCGGCAGCCGTTGCTGCTGTCTTGCTGCTGTCCAACAGCAATTTTACTGTTACTGCTGCAGATCTGCTGCTACTATCGCAGTTCCTGCTACTGCCTGCTGATGCTGCTGCTTGCTGCTGTGCTACTATTACTTACTGCGCAGCTGCTGTGCTGTTGCGCTGCTGCCGCGCTACTTGTTGTTGCCCTGCTTTTTGTTGCTGCTATTATTGCAGTGGATTCGCCGGAGAGGGAAGAGAGGGGTGGACCCGGAGAAGGGGATGAGGGAGAAGAAGAAGATGTGGAAGAGGAGATGGGTCCGAAGGGAAAGGGACTGAACTTGGGGAGTTTGGGTTGGATTTGATCTGGTATAGAGGTTGTTCAGGTGGGGAGTTTGGATTGAGTTGGGGAAAAAACGGGTTGGGGGAAGAAGAAGATAGGACAAAGGAAGGTTTTTTTTTTTTTTTCTTTCAGATCTGATCTGAAATAAACCTTTTTTTTTTTAGATCTGATCTAAACTTTTTTTTCCAGATATGATCTGAACTAAACCTTTATTTTTTTCAAAATAAAAATAAAAATTAAAAAAACTGAAATAAAAGAGGATGGAGATGTGGAAAAAGAAGATGGTGATGGAGAAGAAAATCTAGACTCTAATACCAAGTTTGACGCAGGACGGGGGCGAAATTAGGGTTAGGGTTTAAAAATTAGGGTTTTTTTTTTTGATGAATTGGGAAAAATAGATAAGTTGGGAAAGAACTTACGGGGTTTGGGAATGCACGCCCACTCTCAACGAATCCAAGAAAAAAGATTTAATTCTGCGAAATTCACGCCAGAAATTTCTCAAAATTTTCAAATATTATTTATCTGTGTT
Organism: Dracaena cambodiana; assembly: GCA_036321105.1. Taxonomy (NCBI): domain Eukaryota; kingdom Viridiplantae; phylum Streptophyta; class Magnoliopsida; order Asparagales; family Asparagaceae; genus Dracaena; species Dracaena cambodiana. The sequence goes on along the minus strand of JAYEPQ010000016.1, from coordinate 37,741,804 downwards.
AATTCTCCATACAAACCCATATATATAGGAAAACCCTAACAAACAAAATCCTAATAGAATCCAAACTCCTAATCCAATCAAATATTTTAATAAAATCTAAATCCTAATAAGATTCAAATCTAATCAAATCTAATCTATTCTCAAATCAAATCCTGATCTCCATCAAAAAGTTTTCACGTTAAAACCAAAATCTGGCCTTCTCGGTAATCCATATTAGGAGATATATTATGTTGTCTCCTCTATGGCCAATGATATTTTCAACTAAACTCATGGTTTTTGATCCATCTAGCTCAGATGTTAAGCTAATACCAAGTCATGCAGATCTGAGTAAACTGAAACCTTCAGATTTCGAGCCATTCTCCATAAATAATCAGCAACTTAAAGTGATGAGTGATGACCAAATTAAGGCCGGTAACATAGAGCTAATATATAACATGGTTTCTAGACCACCATGCATGTTTTTTGTTCTCCAGAAAGAAAATAATACTTGGCTTTCACTCCTACGCTACAGTGTTTGTGAATGGACTAATCTGCAAGTACCATTGAAATTTTTCAGGTTCCTTTCTATGACCTTGCTAAGCCAGGCAACAAACTAAAAAAAAACTAGAGTCCGGAAGAAATCGTCTCAGCTTTCAGGCCTCAGGCACCTCTGGCATCTACATGCACCCCACAGGCAACCTAGACTTGAAACAGCACTAGAAGGCTCACTTCTGTGGGCTTTGTATATCCAAATGTGATAACAAACTCTGCTAACGTTCTCAAAAAGAATAATATGTCCATGTCCACGAGTTTCTAATCCACTTCCAGACTAATACAGCTCTGACGCTATTGCCCGATTTAGCAGATAGAATCCTAAAGTACGATGACACCTAATGCAGCCATTTGATCAAACCTAATCATCTCTCAGGAAGTTCTTGCTAAGGCCTTCCAGATGGTCACGAAAAACTGAACAGACTCGGGCGTAATTCTGGATGGACAACAACTAGTACCCATTGATATAGGAGTAACACCTAAACCAACTAATTTTAAACTGTTTACTTTGAATAAGTTAAACATTTTAAGCATATTTCTAAGTTATGTGCAGAAGTAAGTTCATTCTATAGAAATATTTTCCCTCCCTGATTGATTAGTTACAGAGGAGGTGGATCACGGTGCTTAATCAGCTGAGGCCAATGCCAGGATTTATAGTTGCATTTTGCTGTAAAGTACAGCATAAAATGCTTCAGCAAAATAAGTGGTGGCTCATTTGTAACTAAAATAATAAAAAAAAAAAATGCATTATCGATTGTAGACCATGTAATAAAAGGCTTTTCTCATTGGACTAGATTAATTTGTAACTTACAGGGAAAAAGATCTTGTCCAGTGTTAGGTTAACTCTTTGTTTATAAAAACTCTAAGAGAACCAGTAAAAAGTGTGTTGTCACAACAACGAGATGGGCATTAACTACAGCGTTAAGAAAAATAATCTAAAATTAGTTTCTACTAAAGTATAATGCACTTTAAAGATCAGCATGTAACATAAAATGCACAGAGGAACAAGGACAGGTGGTATCTTCCCCCTGAAGACAATCACATGTTCGATAAAGGTAGTGATAAAAATGGAGTAAATGATAAAAGTCTTTCACAACCTAACTTGGATCAGATATCTTCTTCCTCATCTTCTTTTGACTAGGATAAGAAATGGTACGAGTTCAAGACATGAAACACACATACAGGAGGAATTTCCTCTCCAGGATTTCCCACCTATACACTCAGAATGGAGATGATTTACTTCGTCGGATAAGGACTATTGAAAACCAAGCAATAACCCCATAACATTTCCGTGTAATCAAACGATAATTCCTATTCTCTTTCTAATAATAGAAGCCAGATGTCACTGATATGTTCTCTACCAGCCTCAACCCTGTATCATTTGTCATCACGAGCAAATATTCAAAAATAATTCAAATTTTCTGCATAGCTAGCTTCTGTACCAAATTATCATCATCAAATTATAATGCCAGGCAAAGATTCAAAGTTTTAGAACCTTGCACGAATGCTTGAAATAGACTTTTGGCTAAGATGAACAAAAGTCTATTTTTGGAACATAAGAGCTAAACTAATGGAGATGTTACCTAATCTTGCAGACACTTCTTGTTTTTGAACGTAGGACCCTGACCACATCAAAGCAAGTCTCTAAAAACTTGTATCATATGTCATCAATCTTCTTCCCTATTAACTACATATCTTCTTCAATCACTCTTTTACTTTTGAAATTTTCTCCTCTATTGAATAATTCCCAACAACCATTATAACATATACAATTACTGAATCAAATTAGTAAGATATATGGTAGCTCTCTCCTAAGGAGCCAACTACCAAAACTAAATTGGAACATAAGAGCTAAACTAATGGAGATGTTACCTAATCTTGCAGACACTTCTTATTCTTGAACGTAGGACCCTGACCTCGTCAAAGCAAGTCTCTAAAAACTTGTATCATATGTCGCACTTTATATATACCCAGGACAGCCTCCAAGAGGTGCATAACTCAAAATTTCATTTCCCATTCCTAAAATGGCTGGTCATCTCTTTTTTCTTACTTTCCTTGCTCTTACGTCCTCTCTGGCACTTGCTTCTGATCCCAGTCCTCTGCAGGATTTCTGTGTCGCTGATAACATGTCCCCTGGTACTTTTAATTGCTTTCATTTACGCACACATCCTATCAAGTTCATATTATGCATCCTTAGCTTGCTATATAGTTGCTTGAAAATAAACATTATGACTGCAAGTAGGTCTATCTACGACAAACTAGTATTCCATGCATTATGGAAAATTTTCTATTGAGCAAAGACTTGGATGATGTTGTTATAATGATTTCATTTATTATGTACCGGGATAAGGTACCTCTAATTGTTTTTCTATATTGCAGTATTTGTGAATGGGTTAGTCTGCAAGGACCCGAAACTAGCAACAGCCGATGATTTCTTCTTTTCTGGACTTGACAAGCCAGGCAACACAAACAATCCACTGGGATCAAAGGTTACTCTAGTCAATGCAGCTAACATAACTGGCCTCAACACTCTTGGCATCTCTTTGGCTCGACTCGACTTTGCACCTTATGGACTCAACCCACCTCACACACATCCAAGAGCAACCGAGATCCTGACTGTAATAGAAGGCTCGCTCTATGTTGGATTCGTGACGTCCAACCCTAACAAGCTCTTCACCAAGGTTCTTCATAAGGGTGATGTGTTTGTGTTCCCCCAAGGTCTCATTCACTTCCAGTTCAACACTGATCATACAGATGCTGTAGCCATCGCAGGCCTCAGTAGCCAGAACCCAGGTGTGATCACCATAGCTAACGCTGTTTTTGGGTCAAAGCCACCTATTTCTGATGACGTTCTTGCCAAGGCCTTCCAAGTGGACAAGAAGACAGTGGACTGGCTCCAAGCTCAGTTCTGGACGGACAACAACTAGGACAACTGGCAATTATTGATGATT